>JAUMHQ010000046.1:13914047-13925107 GCA_032361165.1 Enteromius paludinosus
ATTTCGTTTTTATTTGGATTTTTCTTTTCATACGAATTTTCATGAGACCTGGCAGGATTATAAACCGCATTAGAAACTCACAAAATAAAGAAAGGCAAGGAAACGCATGGAATGGATACTACAAACTGGTGAACGTTTTAGAATAGTGTTCATTTTTGGTGCAATGAGGGGAAAGAATGGTGATTCATGCTTTATGTAAGTGATTTTCGTTGTTGGAGAGTCTTATTAGTGAGAAATAATTGATCACTAGTTAATGAATTATAAACCACAACTAGAATCTCACAAATCAAAGCAACTAAAAAAAATGCACTGAATACAAAATGCCAATTAGTGAAAGATCCAGTGTTAAGCGTTTAGGCTTGAATGATAGCCTGTGATGGCTTAATGATGCGAATGCTGTGCTGTGATGTTCAGTGATGCTGGTGTCTCTCGGCGCAGGTGATTGTCAGCAGCAGTGAGGGAATCACCGCTCTTCATTCTCACGCTCCTCCTGAGCTCCACAGACCTTCATTACTCCAGTCTGTCGGTGTGAGACGCGGATGACAAAGTTAAAATCGCAGGTGCACGAATCAAACCGTCCATTTGCAGACGTTACCGGGAAGAAGAGGGATTATATCGCGTGTCACTCTGTGATGGTGAGTTTGCGCTTCTTCTTTCTTCGCGTTTCTTAAGTCATTGATCGCGCGATACATTGAATGCGGGCGACCTCCGTTCACAATAATACACGACAGTCAACGGCGTCTTTCTCATTCGCTTCACTCGTTTCTATGCACGGATTAAATATTGACATGAGATGAGTGAATATTTAGAGACCGCAGGGATTGCTTTGTTGGATATACGTTCAGGAATGTAAAGCTGATTTGTGGGTTATAATGAAGCGCCAAGAAATGGATGCAGTTAAATGCACCCAAAACATGTTTGTCGCAAATCCTTGTTGAACGTGAGCTGTTTATCATGTAAACTGTAAATGGATGAATCTCGTAAAGCTTGTCCAGAATGGTTCACACTTTGACCCTACAATTAAAAGAAAATAATATATTTGCTTATATTTGTATCACAATTAATCACGTTGCCGCTGACCGTAATGCAGCAAATAATTCTATATTATTTAAGCAGTATTATTATGTATCAAGGCTGTATGATTTGAATAAAAAACTAAACTGGCATGACTGACAGACATGATGATTGCATTACTCTGTTACTGTAATGAGAATCCAATGAGAGCCATCATTAAGAATAATGAGAATTAGAGCCAAACCTCAAAAGTTAAACATTGTAAGACTTAATGAAAACTAATTTGGGAAATGGGTTGCACTGTACTGACAATGATGCAAAATATGTAAAAATCAAATAACATTGTACATTTTTTTAATTGTCTTTATATATAATCCAGTATACCTATATGCACTTCATGAAACAAACTTGTGTGTCTTGAGCCAAAAAAATAGTTGCCAGTGTCATTCACAGGAAAGCACCTGTGTAAAGCCAATAATCAGCCAATTCTGCTGGTTTCTCTCGTGCGTTAGGTCTGTTGTTTCTCTCTAACGCTTCACAGCATCATCTGTAAATCAATCCAGATTTCTGCAGTGAATATGAAGGCATGCAGTGAGTCACGGCTCACGTTAATGCTGCCTTCACATTCATGCAAAACAAACCCAACCACTGTATATTCCCATTCAAAGTACTGCCTTTTAATGAATCAGATTTTTAAAAGGTCCGTGGACTGCAATGACCTCCATTCCTTCCACACCTTTGACCTTGTAACGTTTTGACATTATTAAGTCATTATAATTAATTAGGTGCTGAAAACGTGATGTTTTTCTCTTTGTGTTACAGTGTTGCTTTTTCTGTTGTGGAAAATGTGCATCACCGTTAATGGAATTAATGTAGAAATACATTAGCGGTATAAAAATACACAAGAACACACAACGTTAAATGACCGTTACTATTATAACCAGATGCTGTTGTGCCTTCAAGAGTGCAGAGCCCATTCAGAAACAGAGCCAGTTCAGCCCTGTGCTTCTCATTATGATGGTTATCAGAGCCTCAGTGTGTGTTTTGCATCCATAAAAAAACCTTCTGTTTGATTGACACTCAACTGTCTTTCTCTCCTTGAAGTGCCTGTTTGTGTGCATCCCACGAGGCTTACAAAAATAGCACAGAGAAGAGAAGAAGAAATCATTTAGATGTACATTTTCTACTGACATTGGCATGAGAGCTGCAAAGCATTCACAGACCAAATCATCACACGTTCATTTGAAAAAAAAAAAAAAGAACTGTATCGCTTTGTTTTTCTAAATGTGCAAGTTAGGAGTCCTGCAGTTGCATGCAGTTGAATCACTGCTCATTTTTGTCTACGTGTATGTTTTATTCCCTATGATTCATCCATTTATTCCTTTTTTTGTGGAGCTAATAAAGATGAGTAAGACAGCGGGGGCTCGGAGACCCTTTGCTATCCTCGCACAGGTCTCATCTTAAGGGATTTTATACCTCCTTAGATTCGCTGTGGATCAGTAAATCTTGCCGACACACATTTCCTGTAAACCCCTGCCCACTCGCCCCTCCCTGTGCACTTCAGCGATCAGAGATTTGATTATTTTGGATGGGGTTGGATATAATAAAGAATGTAAGGGTGATTCTGTATTGTTGTGGGTCCAGACTGAGCATCAGCCACTGTGCTGCAGTATATTACAATGTGGCTAGTACAGCACTAAAGCAGCTCTGTGTCTCTCTGTGTGTGTGTGTGTGTGTGTTTTAAAACAGTGTTCCTTCTCTTTTTTAGGCTTTATGAGGTTGTGTGTGAGATCTCTGGGAACAATCGTGAGCAGAATGCATAGACACGCGACGAGAGAGACCTTCCTCGTCCTCTTCCTCATCATCAGTCTGGTAAGAGCAGAGATGGCCTTGTACTTGTGTGCTTTGGGCCTGTATTCACATGGATTTACATGATTGTATTTTACACATGTGACCATTATGGAAGTGTGAAGGCAACAATGACTACTACAGTTCTTTGTTCAAAGTTAATTTTGGAACAAACCTCTAACCCTCATTATTAAACATGGGATATCATGATTTTGCCTAGACAGTAGAATAGTCAGAAACCAGAGACTTTGAGCAACTATCAAAAAAACCCTAGAGAGCAACTACCAATATCCTAACAACCATTCACAACACCCTAGCAACCACAAGTGTTATTTCAGTGTTATTTATACACTTTCATAGATGCTGTTTAAGGAATAGTTCACACAAAAATGAAAATTCTGTCATCATTTACGCACCCTCATTTAGATTCAAATCTGTATGAACTTCATAAAGGAAGATATTTTGAAGAACGTTTGTAACCAGGCTGTTTTGGGTCACCTTTGACTTTCATAGTATTTTGAAGTCAGTGGTGACCAAAAGAGCCAGGTTAGAAAATTTCGTCAAAATATCTTCCTTTGTGTTCGGCAGAACAAAGAAATTCATACAGATTTTGATCTACTTGATGACAGATGACAGAATTTTCCTTTTTGTGTGAACTATTCCTTTAATGATCTGAATTAGCTTTTATTTTTATACTTTTTGTTTAAATTTTAAATTTTTTTTAAAAATATTTTTAGTGCTTAAAGGTATTTTACTTAGTTCCCAAAGCATAGTTTAGAAATTTTGGTAGCACTTTACAATTACCTTCATTAGTCAGCCTCAGTTAATGCATAGCATTGTCTATAAACAATGAGCATTGCAATTGTTACAGTTTTTATGAATTGTTCGTTAATGTTAGTTAAATTTTTTTTCTTTTTTAGTGTCAGTTTCAAAGCGTATCTTAAAGGTTAACTTTTAAAAGAAGAGGAAAACACATCCTGAGGTTTTGTGATAACTGATAGGTTCTTGGTAATTTCAGCAGAGTGAGGAAATAGACAAGAGCATCTTATCTTTAATCAAACTGAAAAAAAAGCCGTCTGAATGGTGGATGATTTGCATAATAAGTCCATTGAAAAATATTTCTCAGATGTACAATGTATGTACAAATACAATGAATGTAATTTGCCTGAAATCTGAACTTTGTTGCAGAACTTTCACCTAAAGCTATGAACACAAATGAGACAATTATTGACATACACAGCTATAAAGTGATTATAGACGGATCAGATTAGTACATTTCCGATTAGATCGTATTTTTTTTAGATAAAAAAAAAACAAATTGACCTCTGACTCCTTCAATTTAGGTCCGAATGTCTCAAGGGAGGGCAAAGGTTACTGTATCTTAAGATATTAAATGCTTCATTTAACATACAGTACAAAATGTTAGGACTTTCACATGACATTTTACTAAGTAACCACAAACATTAGATTACAAGTTACTCAGAGTGTGTATTTTCAGTAAGTTGCAAGAGGAGGTAACCATAGCAACAGTTGGCTGCTCAAGTGCTTTCCATTAGGATCAATGGACAGTACATGACGCAATGTCATTATTTGCCACTTTATTATAGATTTAAATTGATCCCCGTCAATTGTGCTGTATAATTCACACCCTACTACAGACAAATCGTTATTTAGCATTTTGACACTGCATTTGTTATTTATATCTGTGCGTGTTAAAATAATTTCTATACAATTCATTTTACCCAAAATGTATATTTGCTGAAAGTTTAGTCACTCAGGCAATAAAGATGGCGTTGCTTCTTCATCAGAACAGATTTGGAGAAAAATAGCATTATATCAGTTGCTCACCAATGGATGCCCTGCAGTGAATGGGTGCCGTCAGAATCTCCAAAACAGCTGATAAAAACATCACAAAAATCCTCCACACCAGTACATCACTGAACATCTTGTGAAGAGTTCATAAGAAACAATTCCACCATAAAACTGTTTAACTTGTAATCATTGCTTTGGGTTAAAATGTGAGTCCAGAATGCATAAAAACCATTCGGCCAGATGTCTTTCCAAGTCAAAATTTACTGTTTTTCACTTGCAAATGGTATATTTCTCTTTTGATTCAGACAAGAGGATTTTTTTTTGAGTGAAGAAAGTGAAATTATGGATATAGGGTAAATGTCTTACAGATAGGTTTGTTTCGAGAACATTTTATTTTGATGATCCCTTTTGAACATCTGTTGACAATAAGTAGCTTTGCATCTACATGTCAACTAACTCTCATTAGAATATTAGTACACTCTCTAATTAATATCTGCTAACCCTTTATTGTGATGGTCTGCCAAAAGACGCTCTACTGACTATAAGTAACTTATCAACTTATTCTAACCCTAACCCTACCAGTCTACTAATAGTCTGCTAGCACTCTATTGAGAGTAAGTAGGTATGTAGGTGCAATGTTGTTTATAAGCAACAGAACGCGTTAAAGGGACCATCAAAATAAAGTGAAACCGAAAAATCGATAAGTCATCCGTTTATTTAGATTGTGTTAAACAAGTGTAATTTAATCACAATAAACAACGTTTTTTTTGCTGAGGTACCTCCCGGAGCCTCATGGGATAGGAAAGTGTCCATGGAATACCTACTATAGAATTTGGGCGGAAGCAGTAGGTCATCCAGGTCCTTCTTGCCTACTGAATTTCGAATATTATGAATTCGGACATACTACTCGCCTCGCATACTGTTTTTCCCGTACTATATAGTAGGGAAGTAAGCGATTTCGGACGCAGAAACAGTCACCAGAATACTAATTACGATCACCTTTCACCACCATATGATCCAGATCACACTACCTATCAAGCACCACATAAAACAACACACCACTCTGCACATTCCTGTTTGGCTCAGAGGAATGAAATGCATTGGATTATTCTGTCGAATCAATGTTGATGTTGTCAAAACGTGATAAGGTATGCTACGCGGCCTCTGAATTTCTCTGAAAAGCAGAGAATCTCTGCTTCAAAACACTTATAAAAGCAGTTTGAAAGTTATTAAACATTTAAAAACAATCACTATTTTTACATAGATGGCTCTGTCTTTGAGGGTTAAATTGTGTTTTGAAGACAAACAAAGCTTTGACGGGTTTGGAATAGCATTGGGATAAGTGATTAATGAAAAAGAGAAACTCTTTAAGTTTAAGTATTGTACTAAGTATTAAGTATTGGTAGGATTATGGATTTAGAATATGGTTATGCAAATATGTTATGTATAAGTTCTAATAAACAGCCAATATGTAAATAATAAGCGTGATAATAAGCACCTAGCTAATAGTGAGAACTGGTCCTTATGCTTACCCATTATTTTTAGCACCGTATTGAAAACATCCTTCCCCACATCAGCACAAAATGTCATATGCTTGATTTATGAAGCCAGGTTTCAGCAAGACTCTCTCCTTCATAACTCTTTCAATATCAATGGTTGTTGGTAAAAATTTTCTATTGCTGTCATTTTTCAGCTATATTGTTGTGATGGATTGTTATGGTCTAGCTATGAATGAACAGCCTTTATGATAATGTTAACTTCTAGTTTAGTCTTCCTGCCTGTTGTTCATTCAATTTCAAGGTCTGACAGCAGCATGTACTGAAGTCGTGTTTACTAACTCCAAGCTCAGGCAGAAAGCGCTCAAAATTAGACTTTGCAGATATGTTTAAGTACTAAGTGTTGGTGATCATTCAGTTGAGAGGCTCAGGAATGAAAGAAATTGGTGTAATTGTGAAAACATGCAATGGTCTAAAGGTCTGTTGCAACACTGAAAATCTGAATTCAAAATCAAATTTAAACCTGTTAATGGATCATAAAATAAAGAAAAAATACTTAAGATTCCACTAGAGTGCTCCTATTAAAAGGCAATTTACTTGTCCTTTAAGAAAAAAAGAAAAAAAAGAAAGAAAGAACGTTATTTTTTTCTAATTAAATTAACATTCATAACAAATATTTAACAAATGTAACAAATGTTTTAAATTTAAAAGGTGATTCAAAAATCAAAGATCTTTTAGTGGTCCCTGACTTTAAGACCCCGCAGTATTTTACAGACACATAATGAAGACCTAACCAGTCAAAACAGTGCGTTCTAAACAGCTGAATATTCAAGAGTCAGTTCATATTGTTTCCCCATTTGTTTGCTCCAGTCCTGAGTGTCATTGCACCATGTGCTATAATGACCTATGGCACTTCATCAAATGGTTTTGCATTTAAATTATTCAGGTGCTTACACAAAACCCCAAAGCAAAATTAGAGCAGTGCACGTTTGGCACAAAAATATATTGGTTTTATACAAGAGGTCAGTAAATACTGAACCATAATTCTCACACTGAATTAATAATATGTATGCACACAGCTGTCAGTTATCAGTACCGTATATCAAAACAAGCCTCCATGGTGTTTAATGATCTCATGGCTGGAACCTCTCTTAAAATTAAGGATTTTACACATGCAGCTCTCTGCTGGGAATGTGCATAGCCAATTAAATATTCTACACAGATAACTGCAGATCGATTGCAGAAGAACAGACCTGAGGTAATTTTAAGGTCACAGCCAGCTGCTATTCTTCAAACTGTCAGAACACAAATTGATTTGTGCCTCTTGAAGTTGGGACCTCATCATGAAGATGTGCTCACTATGCCTTTTACACCACCAGCAAGCAAATAGAAAACAACTATGTGCTTTTCACATTTAAACAAAATCAGAAGCAAATTATATTGACCGACTAAGCCTGCAGGCTGTTAAACACTATCAGCGATACTAAAGTTCTTCTTCAATCTGTAAATACTTTTTGAGTCATCATAGATGTTTAAAGGTGACCAATTAGTCTGTATCTATATGTGGTGCAGCGGATCACAAAACTCATTTTGAGTCACTGATTGGATAATTTTTTGGAGAAGCAGCAAAAAAAAAAAACTGTATGAAATGCGGCCTTGGGTCAAAACAGCTTGGTTACTTTCTTCAAAATATCTTCCTTTGTCTTCAGTTAAACACATAAATTCATACAAATTTTTAACTGTTTGGGGTGAGTAAATGATTTTTCATTTTTGGGAAAACTATTCCTTCAATAACTGTTCTTGCTTGTGAGAAATTACTTAAAAGGCATAGTTTACCTAAAAATGAAATGCTATCCAAACCCATAAAGACCTTTGTTCGTCTTCAGAACACAAATGAAGATATTTTTGATGAAATACGAGAGCTTTCCATAGACAGCATGGGTACTACTTTGTTCAAGACCCAGAAAAGTAGTAAAGACATAGTTAAAATAGTCCATAAGACATCAGTGTTAGGAAGCTAAGAGAATAATTTGTATGCGCAAAGAAAACAAAAATAACTTTATTCAACGATTTCTTCTCTTCCATGTCAGTCTCCATCATTGTGCTCTCGTGACTAACATGGAGGAGAAGAAATTGTTGATTTGTTCTGCTGTCTGTGCAGGGTCAGAAAGCTCGTGAATTTCATAAAAATTACAAATTTCAAAGATGAACGCAGGTCTTATGGGTTTGGAAAGATGTGAGGGTGAATAATTAATTACAGAATTTTCCTTTTAGGTGGACCATTTCAATAACGTCTTTGAGAAGAATCAGGGCATAGGTTAATATGCCTGATTTATTCATTCTTGTTTGCATGTGTGTTTATGTATCCATCTGTTGATATGTTTGATCCACTGTAATTAAACTTTTAGTAAAATATTCACCAGGATTCGACCTTCATTTTTTGATACTGTCAAGTCCTTTAGCCATTGGCAAGCACTGAACACTGCCAGTCCAATCTGGCACGGGTTCAAAACAACAAATCAATTACAAACGTGACTTAGCACACTACTGTAAAAATTGAAAATAAATAAATAAAATGATAGCACCTGCTCCTGAATGATTTACTGCTGGCGTCCAGTTCAACCAGTTTGACAGGAGTCAACAGCAAAGTGACTACATGACCACATATTTATTTTATCTTAGCACCTAAGCAATTTGAAGCGGCCGCTATTGATTTTACCCAGCTAATGAAATTATAGAGCTCTGAGCCAATCAATGACAATCTCTGTTGTTCCGCTTTAGATCTACTGTGCTGATGGCCAATACTCCTCCACTCAACCTGAGATCATGTGCTCACGTCAACATTTTCAGTGTATGTTAACAGTTCTTCGTCACACTGCAAACATGGCAGAAAAAAAAATATAATAAACATGAAGTAAAAAAAAAAACAGCTATAATAATCATTCTGTAGGCTATGTGTTGGAACAAAAATGTATCAGGCTACGTGCAAGGTATATTATTTAGCTCTTTTCATGGCACGTCTAAACACACAAACCTATTCTGAATGATAAAACAGCACTATGGCCATGTTTACGCTATTCTAGCAAACAGGATCTGCGTCAGGTTCCACTGAAGCATTCAAGCTGAAAACACGCTGCACTCAGAATATCGCATATTCACAAAAGCAATCTTCTCTCATTTGTTTTGTGCAGGGTGTGTCTATTAAAGAGAATTAGTATGTGCTGCACTATTTAACAGGTTTCCTTTGAGGTGTTCCATGCCCGGGAAAATGAACCTACTGTAATTGTAGCTGATACCAAGTGCTCTCCAGTGTACTTTTCGAAAGAATTCAGAATAAGGCTTTTTAATAGGATACTTAACCCAGCAACACATAGCTGCATTTACCCCCCAGAATGCATATGTGAGAGATGCAATTAGATGCGTTTTTATTATAAAGCACCTTGTTTTGTCAATGAAAAAAATTAACATGGATCATTTAGATGTGTGTGGGTGGCTAGGTTGATTTTCCCTTCATTGTGGGGTCTAGCCCACCGTTCCCGTGAGTTAAAAAAGCATAATAACCAGGCTAAATTATTTATTTCTAAATCTATTTAAATCTAAAAATGCAAAAAAGGCTCGGGTGAGGGATCCGTTGAGAGGCAGAAAGAGCATAAACAGTATAAAAGATGCATAGTAAAAAGACAACAGGAGTTAATGGAAAATTTTAAAAGAAGAAGGTAAGATTTTGTAATAAGACTCATTTGTAAACATTAGTCTCCATCAGCTGTCTCTATATGTAATTATAGAGGCAATGGCAAATACTGTGTAAATAGCAAGCTGTCATTTAGCAGATGCTTTTATCTAAAGTGATTCACAGAGTACTTACAGCAACACTCCATCTGACTAACCTAAGGTTAGATACATATTTACTTCTTTATTTATAAATGAAGACAAACCACTTTTTTCAAGGTAAAATTAAATTACAAATGGCCAATTTTAATTACAGAATAACTGTTGCCATCAAAGAACAATATTCAATTTTTTTAATGTAAACATAGAAATAAAATATTTAATTATAACATCAACATTGCAATTTTTATTATATCTACAAGTTTATATATTTTAATCTTACACTTCATTTTGATCCATTTAATCCATTTAATAATTTGATCCATTGAGTCCATTTAAACAGTCTCCTAACTATAAGTAACTTTGCAACTACATGTCAACTATAAGTCAACTAATTCACATTAATTCAAAACTACATGTCTAGTAACTCTCAGAGTAGACTGTTCGGGTAGGTTTAGGGTTTGTACAATAAGTTGACTATATATAATAATAATGTTCTGTTGTTTCTGATAGTCAGTATGTAGTAGGTTGTGTACTCATCAAAATAAAGTGTTAAAGATATTAAGCAGACAGTCTACTAGTACTTTAATGACTGCTAGTTGACATGTAGTTGCAGAGTTACTTACTATTAGTAGATTGTCTAAAGTGGACCATCGAAAAAAAGTGTTACCATTTTTATTATAATATTCTATAATTTGTCATTATTTGATTTATCATTTTTGAACACTAGTTAACTATGAAGGATCAAAAGTGTCAAAAAAATAATCAATTTATTAATAAAAAAAAACAACTTTTTTTGTATATTTTAAGTATTTATTGTTTTAATGTTTCATGATTAAATCAATGAATTGATATTTATTGTTTTTAATAAAATAAAATATAGTTTTAAAATACTGTCCTCAAAAGTTAACCACATTATCCTTAACATGTAAAGAATTCTAGACTAGAGCTTTTATCAATCATACACTGTAAAAATGACTGTGATTTTAAAGGGATAGTTCACCCAAAAATGAAAAATTGATGTTTATTTGCTTACCCCCAGGGCATCCAAGATGTAGGTGA
>JAUMHQ010000046.1:13940644-13955595 GCA_032361165.1 Enteromius paludinosus
AAAATCTTCGTTTGTGTTCTGCTGAGGAAACAAAGTCACCTACATCTTGGATGCCATGGGGGTAAGCTAATAAACATAAAATTTTCATTTTTGGGTGAACTATCCCTTTAAATAACCTTGGTGGAGTGGAAAGTTTGCATGGATGGTTCTTCATGGAAGCACAGATGCCAATAAAGCATGAATGTGAATATGAAATGGATTTCTGACAGGATCCATAAAATTTTAAGCAAAGCTAAATGTGTTTGTCTGTGTTCAGGTGGGGTGTAAGGCAGTGATGGTCTTCTTCCATTACTGTGTGATGTCAAACTACTTCTGGCTCTTCATCGAGGGTCTCTATCTCTTCACGCTCCTGGTGGAAACCTTCTTTCCCGAGAGACGCTACTTCTACTGGTACACCATCATCGGCTGGGGTATGTCACGGTGATGCATCATGGAAAAAATGGATTGTTTATGATTGATTATGCGTCACAGTCGTAGATATGGAGGGAAATGGAGTGTGGTGTTTGTGTATTAACTGGCCACTGGCTCTTTATGATGTGATTTGTTAAGCTGGCATATGTAATGTGTTCATATCGATGGTCTAAATGCATTGGAGAACAGCTTTGAGGTCTGACAAATTTCCTCTTCCTCTCGCGCTTTTAGGAACGCCCACCATTTGTGTGACCATATGGGCAGTTCTGCGACTTCATTTTGATAATTCTGGGTACGTGCAATGCCGCATAAACAAAACCTGATATACTCTATTTGCTGCTTTGATACGCACATGCTGGCACTGAACTTCAGTGTCATTGGAATGAGACTATGTTTGGAAAGTACTACAAACTGGGGTTTTTTTATGTTTTAAATAAGAAAACACTGCTTTGTTACGTAACTTCACTATGTTGCATGTTTAATTCGGGTGCCATCTGGTTATCATTTAACAAATACAAATGGTTTAGTCCAGGTTTGTGTAAAAATGTCTTTTGGGAGTTGGATTACTTAAATAGTCATTAACGAGTTGAATGTGATCAACATGAAAAGGTGCAACTCATATATTTCTAATTACATTTCATTACTATTCTATTATAATCATGCACAATTAGACCAGGAGCATCTATTAACCTGTATCATATTTAAAATACGAATTTCTAAAGCCTCTAAATTAGGAACATGATCAATCCTTCTTTGTACGCAAACTACTACATGCTTTTTGGCATATAATAGATCATTTCGATTTTTTGAATAAGTAAAAGGCCTTTTTTATATCATTGTAAATATGTCCACTTTCATGTTGTGGTTTTCAATTTTTAGGTAAACGCAAAAATTAATGTAACAACACATTTTATATTGTTAGTTATTTTTCAAGAGGAACAAGAGTAACTTTAACTATACATCTTTTTTTTTGTTTTTTAGAAAAATTGTGTTAAAATGTGAGTATCAATTATAATTTTCAGGTTCTTGAGGAGCATTTGTTCTCTTAATCATCATTATATGGTTTTGCATTATATGTTTTGCCCTACAATAAAAACTACAGAGCTTTGGTCATAAATAAAAACATTTAAATATCATATTACTAAGATAGTTTGTGAGATATAGTGACAACAGATATTTACATGGATTTTCTGTATATAGCTATCAGAATTTCATCTTTTACTTTCACTATTTAGCCATATAAATATCAGCATGTGCACCAAATTGCCTATTTTTTGCTCAGTATGAGACTCTGAATAAAACTGACGTATTGTTTCTCCTTGAATGTGAGCTCTTTATTCTTACTGCATGTGACCTAAAAAAAAAGATGTGTCAAACATGATGCTCACAAAAATATATACAGTATATATGCAAACATTTCATATTATTGCCAATAAACTATTCCGTTTAATATTTCGGACTATTATTTCACATGTCATGGTTAGGTATAGGGCTAGGAACCATTCTGATTCAAGCACATTGCATTTTGTGACACCATTTTCCAGAAAAGTGTGCTGTTGCATATCAAATGCAGCAGGGCGTCTGGTACACACTGAATGATATTTTCTTTCAAAAGCTTGCAGTTTATCATTCTTAACTCTTACATGCTAAATCATGTGACCTAGCTGACCAATAGCAATAAAGCTTCTGACAGTTAATCAATTGTATTTCTGCAGTTGCTGGGACATGAATGATAATACTGCCCTCTGGTGGGTGATCAAGGGACCCGTTGTGGCATCAATCATGGTAAGACAAAAAAAAAGGTATTTTATGTTTTTAGAGCTAAAGGGTGGATGAATGAAACATATGAAATGTATAAATGGAGCCATATTCCATGCTATTTCCTTGCAGATTAATTTTGTCCTCTTCATTGGAATCATCATAATCCTGGTGCAGAAGCTGCAGTCTCCAGACATCGGCGGGAACGAGTCCAGCATCTACCTGTGAGTGTGTTAGTCTCAGTCACCATGGAAACAGAGTGCTGTTGTTCTGCTGTGTTTAATTAGTCGATACGATGTATCACATGATTGTGGCTGAAATGAAATGAAAGTCTTGACAGTGTCCAAGCAAACACAGAACGCTCACCTAACGTTAGCATATGGTTCCTGTTTGGTTATTTACAGGAACCAAATAAGGCTTAGTATCCAAAATCTAATTTTGTGACAACCTAAACAGACTGTATACGGAATGCTCTCTATTATAACAATATAGGATTGCTCCTAAAACCAATGTTGCTGGGAGGATTTCCTGTGACAACCTTGATAAAATCTAGAAAGAGTGGTGTCTTATTGCTATTTTTAGGTTTATTTTATTACTTGATCATAAAGTTTCCTCTTTTAAGAACTAGATAAGTGGAAGCATTCAGTTTGCATGCATACAGGAATCCTTTTGGTATTTTGATTTCATTTTGTCTGATTGGAATTTGGAATTTCCATTACAACACTATGATTGGGATGTAACCACTAATAAGTAACAAAAGAATGTTTTATTAATACAGATGTATTTATCTTTAAAAGAACACACCACTAGGTTCTCCCGTAGAGTTTTAGAACTTGGAAAAACACTTATAATTTTCAGTCGGTCTTACTACACCAGATAACTACAGAAGAGTCTGGTTTTAAATAGGAAAAATATTGAAATTCTTTGGTCATTTTTGACCCGGAGATAGTAGTGTTCCTTTAAATTAGAGTGGTTGCAGTTAATGTTCAATAATTCTGTTGTGTGCTGATTCCAAGAGTGATGAAATCATTTCTTTGTTGATTAAGGCAACATGTTTGGGGGTTTTGGTTTCTGTGGCAGTGAAAAATAAAACATATAATTTTTTTTTGGGCAAGCACTATTTAAGCAAGTCTAAATAGCCTAAATCATCTAGAACACAAGACGTATAGACCAATCCTGAATGCTTTAGGCTCTATTTAGTGTGATTGCATGGAAAACAGTATTCATGCAAAGTATGTGCTTGAGCGATTATAGGTCCTCGAGTTGTCTTGGTGTTGGGGTCTGTTGTGTGTGGTCAGTTTCGTGAGTGAGTCTGTGTGCGTGTGTGTGTTCTGTCCTAAAGAGTGTTTGTTGTCTTTGTCGTGTTTAGCAGCTGTGCACAGAAATGCTTCAGTGAGCCCACACAGGCCGCCCAGCATTCGTGCAGGATGTCAGAGCTTTCTACCATCACGCTGTAAGTGTGTGTGTGTTTGTGTGAATGTGTGTGTGCGTCTGCGTCTGTGTTGGTTGCCATATGTGCATTTTTAAATTTTAACTGTCCATTGAGGTAAAAAAAATGCTGTGAATATTCACTGCAGATCGTTTTTGTGGTCTTGTCTGTAGTTTCATTATGTACTTTACACTCATATTGAAATGTATTTATATCAGTTGCATTCTCTGGGAACTGAATCCATGACCCTGGTGTTGTTAGCGTCAAACTCTGCTGTTGGAAAGTTTTACCTGCTGGACAATCTAGCTTACAGTTGCCTCTTTGTTTTGGAACTGGTGGTTCAGGCTGGTCCAGTCCGGTTTAGGAGGCTGGAGAGTAAGTCTCGGTCTGGGCCAAGGGCCCTGCTGAAACCAAAACAAGATTTTATTTAATTTATTTAATTCATTTTGTTTTTTCACAAAAAATGTTTGATTGAACATAATATTTCATTAATATTTTTTTTGTAAACTTGGGTAAAAAAACAAATGGAAAGTGGATTTTAACAGTGTTAATCTTCCACTAAATATGTTTGGATTTTATTTATTTATTTTAGGAGAAGTATCTGAGAAGGTCTGTATTTGCTCTTCTTCTGTAATAGACAAATCAAAGAGGGCTTCTTTCCTGTGGAGCAGGATTGTTGTGGGAAGCTCTGATCTCCAGTGCATTACAGTAGCCGTGTGTTGACATGATGAGAGATTTAATCAGCCGTCTAAAGCGCCGCTGTGTGTGCTGTGTGTTGACAGGCGTCTGGCGCGCTCCACCCTGCTCCTCATCCCTCTGTTTGGAATCCACTACACTGTTTTCGCCTTCTCCCCAGAGGATTTCAGCAAGCGGGAGCGACTGGTCTTTGAGCTGGGCCTGGGCTCCTTCCAGGTACTGAGCGTCAGCTTTTATAGTAGCACTGTATGTTAGAAACGCCTCCATGGACACTATTTCTCTGTTGCAAACCAGTGAGCTGCCAGAAATGGCATAATACAGTAGGTGTGATCCCAACACAAGGGCTGTTCAAAACATAGGGCATCAATATTAAATGCTGCCAGAATATAAGCTTTTGTGGATTTATAATGCACAGTGAAAAATCCCAGTGAAAAGTTTATTTCAAGATGGCAAATAGAACCAAAAGAAAGTATATTTTATTCAATTCTAAAGATCCAGTATCAAGTTTTGTATTAAAATAAACAACCTGTAGTATCAGTAGAAGTATGGCGTATTTGTTTGTTTGTTTGCAGTCAACTCTAATTTCTCTCTACTTTTGGAAATTGCTGCCTGTGTAGAGTGTTACAATTCACTCAGATTTTACTTACAGTGTTACATTTTAGCACTATGCTGACTTAGTTAGTAACCTATGTAGACAGCAAGGCACTATGTGAGACACAACCCATAAAACACACACAAAATCTTTCAGAATGTGCCTTTCTTGTTATTATCAATTTTTTGTTATTATCAATGTGAACAATTTTGCTATTTAATTTTGTGGGGAGCATTATACATTTTTTGCATTTTTGAGGGAATATAATGAAGTCAGTTGCATGTCTTTACTGTCGCCTTTGATGAATGCATCCCTGTTTTTTTTTAACTAAATTTTTTAACTGTATTTTAAAAGTGTTTTAAAATTATATCCACTTCACCACATACTCGCTTTAACTCTTCACAGGGGTTTGTTGTTGCCGTGCTGTACTGCTTTCTGAATGGAGAGGTAAGAGCTTTAGTTTTGATTTTCTCAAATGCATGCAGTCAGCTTTGATATTACTTTTATATATTGTCTGAGTTTGCTCGGAAAACATTGTGTTTCAAAATAACTGTTCCAGTGTTGCTGTAAAAAAAATAATTTTTTGCTACGCTTTTAGTTACTGCCAAAAACACTGCCATGTCCTGACCAGGTGTGACGCAATTAAAGGGGTCATATGATGTTGCTAAAAAGAACATTATTTTGTGTTACTGGTTTAAGGTTCAAAAACACACATAGTTTTTTTCATACTGTTGCTCCTCTAAGCCCAACCTCTTTGAAACGTGTGGATTTTTGCAAAGCTCATCGTTCTAAGAAATGAGGTGCGCTTCTGATTGGCCATAAAGTGATGCAGTGTCCCGATGTGATGATACAAAAACAGTAAAACTCCTCATAAACAAGGCATTTGTTGCATCCAGTGGAGACAAGTAGAGATCATATCGAATTTGTACTGACTTTTTAAGCGTCATGTTGCATCACGCCTTGTAAACATTCTCATGTGTGCATTTGTGATCACGGAAACAAACACAACAAGCACTACTCTACACTGCTCAAAACTCGAGTTTGAATAGTCAGCAGCAAATCCTTTATATCTCCTTACAAAGTTGGACAGCCCCACTTTATTGAAACAGCTTGTGCACAGCTAGGCGCACTCTCCTCCCAGGTTCAGGAATTAATGTTAGTCCTCCATAAAATGTGCTGCACACACTCTGTTCCACAACAGAGTTGTAAATACTACTTGACCACTGATTTCTAGTTATGTCCTCTTTTGGAAGGCGAAACACAGTAGTTTGACTTTCAGAATGAAGCACAGCATCTCCAGAACAGGGTGTTGGCAGCAACACTACAGCGAGAATAATAGTTCCTATTTTATTTGGCCAGTTTTATAAAAATAAATCCACACTGTGACATAGAGAAGTGGGGCGTGTTTAAAGGAGGTGTTTTAGGAGGGTGTGGATAAGTCATGACTTTTATAAATGAATATCTCTTTGATTTTGAGACTTTAGTCTTTGCAACTTCAGGGATTTTATCTTCACAGCTTGTAAAACCCCAAAGAGAAAATCGCATCATATGACACATTTACATGATAAACATTCAGTTTCTTCCATGTTTTAGCAAAGATTCACACCAAAATTAGGCAACTGCACATTGCAACATGACATATTTTGTGTTGCATTGCTCCAAGTAGCCCCGCCCACAGTAAAATGTCATCGGTCCAAACATAAAACATCAAATATGTTCTGACTTTCTGCATTCACAAATGTGTCACATCTGATTTGGACATGGTGTAAAGCATGAGAGAGAGCATGGACTGGTGGAGAACGCGTGCACCTTTACAGCTGAGTACATTAAAAAATGACCTTTTCAAGTTTCTCCCTAAAGGTACAGTCGGAGATAAAGAGGAAATGGAGGAGTTGGACGGTGAACAGGTACTTTGCTGTGGACCTGAAACAGCAGCGTCACCCTTCGCTAGCGAGCAGTGGGGTGAACGGGGGGACGCAGCTGTCAATCCTCAGCAAGAGCAGCTCACAGATACGCATGTCCAGCCCTCTGGCCGAGACAGTCAACCTCAACCTGCCCACCTGAGCGCCTGATTGGCCGTCTGTCCATCCATAAGCCCCGCCCTCCAACTCACCCTCTTCACCTGCAGTCGGGCCGATCAATCACAATTAGAGAAGGATAATTAATAATGAATCAAATCTCTGGATAGTATTTAACGATTCCAAACATCCAGAACATGTCACTCTTTATCAGTTAGAAACGATTTATCCAGGGAAATATTAATAGTGCCAAAACTGTTTTGAGCTTAAAAGTTGCAATTCAGGTTAGGAAGCTTTTTGACCACAACACAGCTTTTTGAAGGCTTTCTAATTAATCTAATGAGTAAATAAGCATAAAAGAATGTTATTTCTAATCAATAATAATGCAGTACAGGGGCTGTATGATTCACACCGCAATGCCAAGATGATCGCGGTGAAAATTGGAGTGAATTTTCATATCGTATTTTGAGCCATAGAGAATGTGAACGGTTTGTGGATAGAATCTAGTCAGAGAAACATCAATCCATCCAACAGCACATTGCTTTCTAGCTTAAGTGTAAATCAGATATCAGAGAGAGAGAGAGAGAGACGGGTTACATTTCAGTATTAAGATAAAATATAATAATATAAAGTGCCAAAACATGAATATTTCAGTATTGTTTTATCTGCAAGCTACTGTGTTCCTCGGAAGTACAACACTATAAAAGAAAATGTACAGACTTCTTGTTGCTCGTTCAGATGCTGTGTATTTGATTTAACGTTCTCCACAGAGAGATTGTAAAACGTATTTTTTTAAAATCAGCCGTAAGTACAGAGTATGTCAAAGACTTATGAATGACTCATGAATTTAGATTATATGTAAATGTTGTTATGGTTTTGTGATTTAGCTTTTAGCCAGTGTATTCTTATTGTCATGCGAATGGTTTGTAACTACAAAGAGCCAATATCAGCAAATCAAGGATTGTCAAAAAACAGTTCCGTAAACAATTACCGGACGAGGAGGCTATTCCACAATTCTCTCTGATTTATTCTGAAGTGCCTGATGGTCACAAAAATAGCTTTGATGGATCTACTCTAAACAACCAGAGCCATGCAGTTTTGATTGAATTATTAGTCATTTAGTAATGTAGATGAACAATTCCAGTGTTCCGTTTTGCTTTTAGAATCTTTGTCTGCATACGGTGGTAGGAATACATTCATTTATACACGGTATTAGAGTGCATATTGACATTTCTAGAGCTTTGAGATGTGCAAATCAATGCCATTACATTACTATCAGGTGCATTATAAATGCTTTTAGGGCTGACATGTTCAACTGTGAGAGAAATGAGAGATTTAAGTGAGATTTGAAAGTGCTAAAAGGACATTTCACCCAAAAATGCTGATTCTGTCATAATGTACTCATCTTCGTGTCATACCAAACCTGATTTTTAAAATGTTTGTACTCTTAGAATGATAAAGAATGTTAAGCTCCAAAATAACTATCATATGAATGACTTTTATGATGCTTTTAGTTGTTGTTGTTGTTCATATTTGAGCTTGACAGTCTGTGATCACTATACGTTGCATGGTAACAAATATAACATACAGTTTTGAAATGGCATGAAGATAAGTGAATGATGACAGGTTTTGATTCATTTCTGAGTGAACGCTTTTAATACTTGAGAGACAGGTAACCCCCAACCCTTTACAAGTACAATATCTGATGTCAATCTATGAATCCAACCAAATTTCCTGCAGCACCACTGACTGACAATCATAATTAGTTGTCATCACTCATGTTTGATCGCCAAAATAACATGCATTAGTGTGCAAAGTGGCAAGAGTCTCTGCTAAAAGTGTTGTTTATTTCCAGTACAGTATTATTCTCTGCTGTGAGTGTAAATTCTCTGTGTGATGGATGTACCAGCACTCTCTCTTTAGTCAACACTTAGGGTCATAGAGTACCAACGATGTATGTAAAACTTCTGTGATTATAAACATGCCAATTTTGAAATGCAACATGCTTTTGTTGCAGCTCATACTTGTCGGTGAATCACATGGTGGCAGAGTTGAGGTGATTATTGAAATGTAAAGTGATGGTCGTGTAGATCGCACAGATCTTCAAAAAAATGGAAAACATCTAAGTTTTCATTAGATTGTTATTTTAAAGTGTGTTATCAACAAACAAACCTGCAAAAATAATGACAGAAGGATTACAATGCTCCTCATCTTTCATTGGCCAGATTAAACAAAGCCCCGCCCCCTCGTGCAATTAGTTGAGATACATTGTGCTTTTCTTTTAAAAAATATTTCCGAATACTAGTTCTGTACTTCATATGCAGAGACAATTATAAAATAATTTGTAGCTAGATTTTTCTAAAATAAATAAATGTGTAAACACTGTGGCTCTTTGGTGCTAAAAGCTTGTTTGTTTGAGCATCGCGACCTGCAACATTTGCTCAACCAATGGTGTGAATTTGGGCGTGAGTATCTGGCCAATGGCAAATGAGGAAAGTCATTATTTTTGCAA
The DNA here is from genome assembly GCA_032361165.1 of Enteromius paludinosus. NCBI lineage: Eukaryota > Metazoa > Chordata > Actinopteri > Cypriniformes > Cyprinidae > Enteromius > Enteromius paludinosus. Next base: position 13,950,061 of record JAUMHQ010000046.1, read on the forward strand.
ATCCGCTCCGTTGGGCGGAAATGAAACACTTAAATTCTCACCACTGACAAAAAAAACCTTTTTTTCAAGCTTTCTTATCGTCTTTATTTTTCAACCTGTAAATATTATGATCTTGAACAAGCTCTCAGTGATAGTGAACTTGTCTGTAGAAATAAATTGTGAAATCCTAACGGAGAGCGATGTTGCTTGGATCACGTGACCTTACAGCTTCATATGTGTTTGGATATATGAGGGCCGAACCCCCTCTGTGGCTCTTTCTAGATATATCTGCATGAAAAAAGACAAAAAAGAGACAGTCTTTGCTGCTTTCTATGTTCTTGACACCAGCTGTCATTCTGAGTGTGAGCTCAGAAGGTAACGACCATGTCTCAAAGCTGTTACAGACGTGTTTTCTTGTGCTTGTAACACATCTGCCTGCCAGTGGGTAACGCTTTTTCTTTGATTGTATATTTGAGCGCTGTATATTTGAGTAATCTGGAGATAAGTGGGAGATTTGATGTGTCTCTCGTGTAGGTCTGACATGTTTCATTGTGTCTTTGAGATGTCTTCATATTGTGGACTAACTCATTTAAATCTGAATGTAACACCCAGACAACAACTGTATCGTACATTCAGCTGCTTTGTAAAGCTGCCTGCTGTTTCTTCTGCTTTGATGTAGAGATGATGTCCATGTTTGACCTGTGAACATTTTTGTACGTGTCTGAATTCCATTCTTGACAAACAACTCTTGAATTTCTGGAATTTATGTAGTTCTTTCTGTATGTGTGTCGTCTTTGATTGAGAGAGATGTAGAGGTATAATATTATATATTAAAAATAGCTGTATTTTGATCAATTTAATATAAAACAAAAACAGTGTCAAGAGAGACTGTTGTACTGTTGGCATCTCTACAAGGGGTTCAAAATAATTTTAAGATATTATTTTATTGTTTATGTTATTATGTTAAAAAATTAATATAATTATTTTTAAATAAATTAATACTTTTACTAATATTAATCAAGGATGCATTAAATTGATAAAATGTGACATTTATATTACACAATATTTTAATTTTAAACAAATGCTGTTCTTTTGAACTTTCTAATCATTGTTTCCTGAAAGATTTTCAAAATTTTTGGGCAGCAAATCAACATATTAGAATGAATTCTGAAGGATCATGTGACACTGAAGACTGGAGTAATGATTCAGATTCAGCTTTGCATCACAGGAATATATTACATTTTAAGATATATTCACATAGAACATGCTTATTTTAAATTGTATTAATATTTATGGTTTATACCACCATATTCAATAAATGCAGCCTTGGTGAGAATAAGAGACCAAAAATGAAAATCAGTACAACTGAAATTATCCCAGATTTAGAAATGTAGTAAAAACATTGTGAAAAGGGCCATGTGTCACGCCCGGTGTAGAGGAAGGAAGGAGAATGCAGGAGGCAAAAGCTTAATCTTAAATAAAAGTCTTCTTTTTAATAATCCAACTCAAAAGTAAAGATCCACACATCAAAAGGCTAGTGCACACACAGGTACGTACATTAAATGACTGACCAACTGAAACTCAAAAGACAGGGGTTTTAAACACTGAGACTAATTACTGGACAAGACACAGCTGGGGAAAACAGGTGGATGGGAATCACAACACAGGAAAGACCATATAAGGGTAAACATGAAGGAGGAAGATGGAGACTAAACACGATGAAAATTAAACTAGACTAAGAAAAAAACAGAACTAAACAGACATAAAATGTGACATTACCTCCCCCTCCCGGAAGCCGCGATCTCGCGGCGTAAACAAAGAAAAACAAAAGAAAGAGAAACGGGGAGGGGGGGTGGGCGCCCTAAAGGCCACGAGGGCAGAGTCTATAGGAGCCTTTAGGGCGGATCAGGTGCTCTGGGCGGCCGTGGTGAATCAGGGACCTTGGGAGGGGCATCAGGTGATCTGGGCGGCGGTGGTGAAGGCTCTGGAGGGCGCACTGGAGGCGCAGCAGGCTCTGGAGGGCGCACTGGAGGCGCAGCAGACTCAGGCCAAGGCGGCAGGTTCTCCTCTTCAACCGGCTCTGGAGGATCGGGCTATGAAAACAGGTCCTCCATCATAGGTTCTGGTGGGTCGGGCCATGGCGGGAAGTCCTCCTCCACCATTGGCTCTAGTACTGGCATCGTGAATTCGGGTTCGGGCCCTGGAAGGCATTCTTGCAGCACAGAACACTCTGGAGGGCGCTCTTGCAGCGCAACACACTCTGAAGGGCGCTCTTGCAGCGCAACACACTCTGGCTGTGTGAATTCAAGTTGGTGCTCGGGAAGCGCGAGTTCAGGCTGGCGCTCGGGAAGCACGAGTTCAGGCTGGCGCTCGGGAAGCTCGAGTTCAGGCAGGCGCTCAGGAAGCGCGAGTTCAGGCTGGCGTTCGGAAAGTGGAGTCCTTCTCACTAGCCGAAGTCTAGAGGCTGGACTGGGGAACAGGATCGGCTCCGCGGGCCGAAGAACAGGGACAGGATTTGGGAGCGGTTTCCGCCGAATAGCAAGCCGTGAGCCGGGCAAGGGAGGATGGCCTCCTGGCCGTTGCTCATATGGTCCAGGCAAAGGAGTGAGACCGTTGAGGAGACGTCGGAAAATCTCCTCGGGACTGATCATCGTCCTCATCCTTCTGTTTAAATGGTCAGTCATTCTGTCACGCCCGGTGTAGAGGAAGGAAGGAGAATGCAGTAGGCAAAAGCTTAATCTTAAATAAAAGTCTTCTTTTTAATAATCCAACTCAAAAGTAAAGATCCACACATCAAAAGGCTAGTGCACACACAGGTACGTACATTAAATGACTGACAAACTGAAACTCAAAAGACAGGGGTTTTAAACACTGAGACTAATTACTGGACAAGACACAGCTGGGGAAAACAGGTGGATGGGAATCAACTCATAATGACATCACAACACAGGAAAGACCATATAAGGGTAAACAGGAAGGAGGACGAGGGAGACTAAACACGATGAAAATTAAACTAGACTAAGAATACAAAAACAGAACTAAAATGTGACACCATGAGACATCAGTGGATCAACTTCATTTTCGCGATGATAGAACATTTTTCAAAGAAAAGAACAATAACATAAATTACTCTTCCGCCCTTTTAGATAGTATCACAACACAATGCACATGCAAGCTTTAACATATTTGATGTAATCAGCCTTCACATCCACACGTATGTAATCTGCTGCTGGTTGTGCCTTGTATATATGTAAAAAGGTATTCTCCTGGCGTCACAAAAGTTAGGTTGAGCCACTGATGTCACATGGACTTTTTTACACATTTCTGGATCTGGATCATTTCAGTTGTGTTGCTGTCTATGGAGGAACAGATGGCTCTCTGATATCATCAAAAATATCTTAATCTGATTTCCTAAGATGAACAGCGGGTTTGGAATGACATGAGGGTGAGTAATTAATGACAGAATTTTTGGGTGAACTAACCCTTTAAATGCATCTATATGCTAGTTTTTAATGTTCAATGTTGTTCAAAAAAGGTTAAGTTAAAAGCAGCTGTAAAAAGCAATGTCATAAGAAAAGTCAAAGCAGTATCCTGTATATTTATGATGCATACTCAGCACCGCAGTAATAACAAATTAATCTCTTTTAAATTAAATGCGTCTAAACTGACGGAAATTAATCATGTTACAGCAAGTTTTCAGCAGTTGGATGGAATGGTATTTTATATACCACAAATCTAATTTACAACCAGTAGCTACTGGGCCCCAATCAAATCTTTACTTTTATCAAATTTCCACACACTTACACTGGCTGATGTGTCACAATCTGCTTCTAGTTCCTCTTCAGGAACTCGACAAGACGCTATGGGAACGCCTCCAGCCTGATGGCTCTGAATTGTGTATAAAATCAGCCAATGAATAGTTGGGACGTCATAGGCGGGTGACGTCACTGGCCAGGAAGCATAAAAGCACGTGGAATGCTGCTGGCAGATAGCTTTCTGTCATTCAGCGAAATCACTCTGTGTTGTGTGTTTGTCAGTGAAAGTGTCTCAGTAAAAAAAAAAGAAAAGGGGCGAGGGCGACTCACCACCATACAAGTGTTCTTCCGTGCAAGAGAGATATATATTGCCGGGTGACACACACACATTATGTGTAATCTGCCGGGGAGCGAAGCACGTTGATGCAGTTCTATAAACAACATGAGGAGAGCTGCCTACATTGTGAGAATATGTCACTATGTGTGCCTCTCTTTAATGATAAAAAGAGAGCCTATATAAGCGATTCTCGCAGCACTGGTCCCGTTCAAGCCGAGGCTGAGCAGTGTTGGTTCTTGCGGATCGCAGCCTGACTGCGAGCAGGGGAAACTGAGACAGGCAGGCTTTATCTCAATCCTCTAGCTCGGGGTCTAGCGCTAGCCAGGCGGGTAGGGGAGTGCGCTCTGCTACTTTCCCTCGTCAGTGTGGCGCGGTGCTTCTTCTCTCCTCATCCGAGGATGAAGAGATGAGAGTGCTGAGGAGACCGCGGTCTCTTTATCGCCCCAGTATGAGGAGCTCTTGAAGGCGGTGACTCGCGTTGCCAATGATCTAAAAATAGAGTAGCAGCAGAGAAAACGAACGTTTCTGCGGACACGGCCAATAAATAAATGCCTTCAAAAAGGAGCCTGCCATTTTTGTCCCGATTTCCACACCGAGGTGTCGAAAGCGTGGCCATTCACGGCCCATTTTTCCATCCCCATAAACAATATAATGGGGATGAATGACATCGGTTATAAGACGATGCCATGAATTGAGTAGGCGCTTGTGAGCTATCTCTCTCTCGACGCTGCATTGTCTTTAAAGGCACCATCCCGGCCCTCCAGGCCTTTAAGAATTACAGATCTAAAATGCTGGTGGGCAGGGGGTACTCAGCGGCAGGTCAAGCTGGTGATGGTGTCTAACCACGGAAAAAAAAGGCCGTGTTACAGGCATACCAAGCTGACCTGCTAAAAGACCTGGATGAGAGCTCAGAAGTACTGCTGGCCCCTCATTGTGAGCGCTATAGTCACTCTCCAGTCCGTGATGCTGCTAGGCGGAGCAGACTCAGCCGAGTACATGCTCATACATGGAGACACAGATACAGAGCATTGCCGCCCAAAAGGGAGATAAAAATCCTTCCCCAAGATAAACAAAGCAAGGGAGGTTGCTTGGCCCTCCAAGCATGCTTCAGGAGGCCCCGCAAAGGGATATCGATCTGCTAACCCTGCCAGTGCTCCAGGGCGCAGCGGTCTCCAGCGAGCACTACTTTCAGTTCTTTCCACCCGGAAACGTAGCGGAGCTGAGAGGCTCGCCACCTCCTTTGGAGGTCTCTAGAGCGGCTAGATCGGTTGTCCCCTGCCGGTCCTCCGCTTCAGGGCACCGATTTAGCAGTTCTGCTAATACCTGAGACCAGTCTTAACCGTCTGGGGTCGGAGGTAATTTTGGGGCCCTTGAGACGTTTGGACAGGCTCTGATATTTGTGCTTTTTTCAGCTACTTATAACATATTATTGACCAACCTGTATTTTTCTTGTAATCAGCACAA
>JAUMHQ010000046.1:13972481-13993683 GCA_032361165.1 Enteromius paludinosus
TAAAGCTGATGCTCTCTCACGTTTACAGGAACCAAATCCTAACCCCCGAAGAGCCTGAGTCAATCTTGCATCCTTCAGTCTTTGCTGCTCCGATCCAATGGGAATTCGAAGATCAAATTCGTCACGCCAACGAAATTGAAGCAGCACCTCCAGCTTCTCCAGCAAACAAGACCTACATTTCCACAGCTCTACAGTTAGCAATCCTTGACTCTGTTCATACCTCTCCTGGTGTAGGACATCCAGGAAATCATAGAACCCTGAATCTCCTCCAAAAACAAGTATTGGTGGCAACAGATGAAGAAGGGCATCAGTAATTATTTCAAGAGTTGTTCCATCTATGCCATAGCTAATGTCCCTCATCATCTACCTGAAGGAAAACTAATGCCGCTGCCAGCACCACAATGTCCTTGGTCACATCTTGGGATTGATCTTGCCACAGACTTACCACAGTCCCACGGGTACACCACCATCCTGGTCGTAGTGGATCGTTTTTCCCAAGAGTTGTAAACTCAACCCACTGTCTGGAATTCCCACAGCCTTTGAAACAGCTCAAGCTCTATTCCATCACGTTTTCAAGCACTTTGGGCTACCAGAGGACATAGTATCAGACCGAGGCTCGCAATTTACCTGCAGAGTCTGGAAGGAGTTTTTCCGGTTGGTAGGTGTCACCATCAGCTTGTCCTCACGATATCATCCCCAAAGCAATGGTCAAGCGGAACGAAAAATCCAAGAGATCTCACGTTACCTCCGTGTATACTGTCATGACCATCAGGCAGAATGGAGCCAATTACAAGAATCCACTGGTTTAACACCTTTTCAGTGTGTTTTGGGCTACCAGCCTCCGCTGTTTCCATGGTCTGAAGAACCCTCTCAGTTACCAGCCATAGATCATTGGTTCCGCGAGAGCGAACAGGTATGGGATTCCGCCCATGTTCACCTACCACGGGCCATTCGTAGACATAAAACCAATGCTGATGCCCGACATCTAGCCACACCTCAGTACCAACCAGGCGAGAGCCCAAAGTATATTGGTCCATTTCCCATAGTTCGCCAGATCAATGAAGTATCATATGAACCTCAGTTACCACTCCACATTTCATGTTTCCTTACTGAAAAAATATACTGACCCATTGATTCCCACAGCTCCAGACCAACCTGAACCACCACCACCGCCAGAGATTGATCCATCTGAAACCATCTATTAGGTTAAGGAGATCTTAGACTCCAGACGAAGAGGGTGTCGTCTGCAATATCTCATAGACTGGGATGGGTATGGACCAGATGAGCGTTGTTGGGTGGATAAGGATGATGTACTGGACCCACGTCTTACCCAAGAGTTCCATCATACTCATCCTCATCATTCAGCCCCTCGAGGGTGAGGTCGACCAAGACTTCAGACGAGAGCATCAGGAGATGCTCGCAGAGGAGGGGGTGATCTCAAGCCCTTGACTGCCACTGATCCCAGGTCAGAGTCACTTTCATGTTCCCAAAGCTTGTTTCTCGGTGTCACCGGAGTTTTAATAAGTATCACCTGACGGCGATTAAGACTGGCTTTAAAAGCCAAACAATGTTACAGCTCCTTTGTAGGAGATCAAGGTAACCATCCATGCCTCTGAAAATGTCTGCCTCAGTCTAACCTTGTTTTATGTCGCAGAGAAACCGTTCCATGTCACGATTAAGAGAAGCTGCAGTTTTACTCACCTGCACCAAGCACTTTGAAGCCTGAACACCTAGAGGATCGTAAGACCTTGAATTATATCTTTGATTACATGTTTACTCACCTGCAACGAGCGCGCTGAAGTCTGATCTCCTGTGATTAAGTGCATCTATGTATTACAGTGCTACTTACCTGAAAACTCTCCAGCGCTGTTCACATTAAAGCCTGTGATCCGCAGAGACTATAATACTGTGAACTGTACCGTTGCTTACCTGAATACTCACCTGTTTCACTTACTTGTATGATGTGTCCAAATAGTGCAAGTCTGCAAACAGCCTGAGTCTCACTTCAAGCACTAAGCTGTTGGATCTGTACCAGCTTTACTCACCAGCGAGCCAGCATCACTCATACAGGAGACGGAACTCTGTTTATCCTCAGCGAGTCTCAGATAAGTACGATATGGACTAACTTACTCCTCTGATCTGTGTGCAGTTGACGAAAAGGAACATAACTGGATTGAAGTGAAGTCACGATCAAACTCCTCAGTGCTCAACCGCATTCACACAAGAGAAAGTCAAACACAGAAACGATCTGGAGATCGCTAGTGCTATTATTTTCCTTCAACCCATCTCCTGAGTTCTTCCCTTCCCTCCTTTATATACTAAAGAAAATAAAAACTTCATTATTGACTCTCAACCAAGTCTCGTTGTTCCTTAAACAGAACGTTACAGCTGTAAGGTCTAATATAGACAGGTGTGTGTCTTTCCTAATATAGTCCAATTAGTATAATCAAACACTGCTGGACTCAAATGAAGGTGCAGAACCATCTCAAGGATGATCAAAAGAAATGGACAGCACCTGAGTTAAATATATGAGTGTCACAGCAAAGGGGTCTGAATACTTAGGACCACGTAATACAGTATTTCAGTTTTTGTTTTTAAGCAAATCTGCAAAAATGTCAACAATTCTGTGTTTTTCTGTCAATATGGGGTGCTGTGTGTACATTCATGAGGAAAAAAAATGAAGTTAAATGATTTTAGCAAATAGCTGCAATATGACAAAGAGTAAAATATTTAAGGGGGTCTGAATACTATCCGTACCCACTGTATTTCAGAGTGCAAGGACTCAATTAATGCCAAAACATTTTAAATGGGTAAGTTTCTTTTCTGGATAATAGGTAGCCTAGTTTAGTCCTTTACAATGAAATGACGTTTAAATTTACATATAATCCTTCAGCAGATGCTTTTATCCAAAGGGACTTGCAAATGAGGCAAAATTTATTGAATTCTGTACACAGACACTCTCACTCACCGTGGACATTAAACAGTGATCCTGAGTTTCATCTGAAAACAGGACGGCATCTTTGATGAAGACTGCACTTGCACGCAAGATGAAGGAAACAAACAGATTGATGTGTATGTAGTTTCTGGTGCAGTGGAACTTCCTTTAATGACAGAGCATCATGAGTATTATATATAAACATCACATATACTATATATGAAGATATTTTCCTTCACCCTTTCTGAATCTCTATCTCATGCATTTTGTTAATTATAATTGCAGTTTATAGCATTATCACACAGCTGTACATTTTAAAAAAAGAAAATTAAACTGGTTTGCAAAAATAGAATTTGATGATGCTGAGTTCAAAAATGTAAAAAAAGTATAATTTTTTTTATTATTATTATAAATATGTATCGGCTTCAATAAACTTAACAAATATAAAAAGCAGCCAAATTTAAAACATTTAGTTGTTAATGACAAAAAGTAATCAAAATGTAGAATTTAATTTACAATCTGCATAGGATCAGAAAAATATGTTTAAATACATTTTTGACATTTAATGACAGACAAATTGACATTTAACATTTGACATCAGACTTTGACATGAAATAATGTCACATATGTTAATATCAGCTTAGAATTAAATGAAAAGTGGCAATTGGCTCAAATCAACAAAAGTCATGCTTTGGCGTTTTCTGCTGATTAAGGGCTACAACTAGATTTCTTCATCTTACAATGGTCTTATGCAAAAAGGCTATATGAAAGGAATTCATATAATGCATTCTGATGTAATGTATAAGTGTGACAGATCTTTACCTGAAGCATGTGAATATGATAACGGCGGTAACAAGCGATATAAGTGATGTTGCATATCCAGCAGTGTAAAGCTGTTTCAAGGTTGACAAGTAATTTGTCTGAAAAAATAAAAAAAAAATAAAAAACAAAGTCTGAGAGAAAAGTAGTTAGCATCCCTAACAAACAGTATGTCAAGCTTAACCATTTCAACAGATTTATATTTCATTATATGCCAATATCTGTTATTTTTGGATTAAAACTGACTACAGTAAAACTCTTCTGGTTCTTAAAAGCTTTATTTTTTTCAGCAGGAACATAAAGGTCAATGGCCAGCTTGGTTTTTTAACTAATCCTACACAGCGTTTCTTGACTTTATAATCATAAAGAAGCCTGACACAGAAACAAAACAGTGACCACTAGTGGTCATCATGGGACTGTAATCCATAACAAATATGCTGGAAGCTATTCATCAAACTGAGCCTTTCTGCACAAGTGATATTTATTTAACTATGGGCATTACAGTCAAATATGTATGGATGATGGGAAATTAGTTACCATAGTCCCAGACTCTGAATCATCTTCAAATGCACAGGCTTCCTCGTACGGTGGATATGGGTCACTCCAGCCGTTAAACGTGCAGTTCCTGTAGATAAATCCTGCCAAATAAACAGCAGAGGTTGTGGTTTAAAGATGACATTAATTTAACTTTAACATATGATTTGTAAAACTTCACGAACCGTACTCCACTTAAAAATCAGCAAAAGTGCATTTTTGTCCCGATCACATAATGAGCAGTCATCTCTAATACGAGTGCCAAATATGTCAGTTGTTACGGACTCCTGCTGATCAGCCCTCATTTTCAAAGAGTAACAGTAAGCACAATTCCCACATCATAACAATTCCAAAAATACCCACAGAAGCCTGGAGAATGCTTAGGGGAAAACATGAGCATTAGAGCTGGGACAAAACCTGCTGCTGGGTGCATTTCAAGCAGCAGAACAGAACAGGTGTCCCACTTCAGCCTTTATAAGCACACAATTCACCTGCTTTAACCTCAGCAGCATTGTGAAAGAGTCTGACCAACTACAACCTGACTAAATGACTTTCCACAAATAAGTTAAATGAGGCTTATATAAGTCTCACATTTTATTAGATGATTGTTTTTGTTTTTTTCTATTTAAAATTCTGTTGAACTTTCCATCAGTTTGTTTTGTCATTTTCATTTTTTTTTATGTTTACAAAGATGTCTAATATACAGCACCCTCCACTAATATTGGCTATGTGGCTATGAAAATAAATCTGCATTGTTTATCCTTTTGATCTTTCATTCAAAAAAAATCACACAATTCTAACCTATCACTGAAGTAAAACAATTGAAAATAGGGAGAAATTCTTGTGATGAAATAAATGTTTTTCTCCAAGCCTTGTTGGCCACAATTATTGGCACCCCTATAATTTTTTATGAGTAAAATATATCTGAAGTATATTCCATTCATATTCACAATTTTGAGCACTCCAGGGTGATTATGGACATGAAATTATCCAGCCATGGTTCCTTGTTTCACAGAAATATATAAGAGGGAAAACAAAGCCCAAATTCCCTTAATCCTCAACACAATGAGAAAAAACAAATAATATATGTATGATGTGCAGAAAAAGATAATTGAGCTTCACCAATAAGTGATGTGGCTTTAAGAAAAGAGCTAGATCAGTGAGAAATTTAATTTCCAACATCAGGGAAATAATTAAGAATTTCCAATCAACATAAAATGTTATGAAGCTGCCTTGAAGAGGACGTGTGTCTCTATCATCCTATTACATGGCGAGGAGTATAGTTTGAGTGGCTAAAGACTCTTCCAGAACCACAGCTGGAGAATTGCAGAAAATACAGTAGTTGAGTCTTCAGGGTCAGAAAACCTTTTCAAAATTTGTCAAACAGCCCTTACATCAGCACATGTTGTTTGGGAGGGTTTAAGAAAATTTAATAACTGTGGCTAACATGTATTGGAGAGAAACATTTATTTCATGAGTTTTTCTCCGCATTTTTAATTGTTTTACTTCAATAATAGGTTGGAATTTTGTGAATTTTTTGAATGAAAGATCAAAAGGATAAACAATGCAGATTTATTTTCACAGCAACCTTTTCTCAGATGTATCAAGGGTGCCAATATTAGTGGAGGGCACTGTGTGTGTGTGTATATATATATATAAGAATATATACACTGTACATACTCTCACATACAGCATACATTTTGTAAATATTTATAAATACATATACATTCTTATATTTTGTAATATATATTCATATATTTAATATGTAAACATAATATATATATATATATATATATATTATGTAAACAAAAAACTTTTTTCGTGATTAATCATTTGACAGAACTAACACACATACATTCATATAACCTTTTGGAATGCAATTACAAACACTGTGATTTTCATAATGAATTAAATATGAATTAATTTCATCAATTCATATGTCAATCACTAGCTTTTCATAATTTGATCATTTTGATTTAGACTATTGTTATGTATTGTATGCGTACATCTGTGTGCATCTCCCACAACTTTTCATCAAAATTTAATGTGTAATTTGGGAGCATGTTCCGACGTCAAAGCATACCCTCTGGAGCAGTGCGTACTGACATCTGAGCATTCTGACCTGTAATCACTTCCAAAGGATTTAAAATCATAGGATTTAAAACTTAAAACCAGTGAGTCTAGATTAATCCAACATTTCAGGCTACTGTTTGCTGTTTAGTTTGTGGTCATAGTCACATTATTTTTTTTTTGGTAAGACAAATTTGATGAAACTATGGATTATAAAAATACTTTCGCTTTATGTTGTCGTTGAGACAATCATATCTCTTAAAACATCACAAACATGTTTTTTTTTTTTTTTTTTTTGACAGTGTGACATTAAAGGGAGCTGGAATGACAAGCAGCAAAGGGTCAGTCTTATATAAGGTACGCCTAGATATTTAAACAACTTCAATCTTCAATCATTTGATGTCAATATCGATTTTCAAATCCAAAGATTGCAGTCTTCATTAATTTCATGATAATGCATTGGATGAATAATTTCATTTTATGCCTTTCACATGGAATGGAAATGTAATAGACTGATCTGGGTTGAAACTTTGGTCACTTTGAATTTTTACAAACATTAGCTTTTTCTGACATGCAACAAGAAAAAAATAATAACTATTTTAATTTAGTAAATCACTAAATCTCTGTGCCTTGTATTTCCATATATGCAGTTGTGGCAACTGAAAATTATTCATGTATTCCCAGTGGAAATGGATTAAGTAAATTTCCACTTCATGAATTTAAATTGCTTGCATGCCATGAAATTAAGCTGTGAAAAAAGGCTCAAAATTGTGATGCATTAGCAAATTTAATTAACAAATTTTGGCCTACTGCAAAAATCCATTCTTGAGTGCATACATATATATATATACAGGTCATCTCAGTGCATCTCTCAACATCCCCTACATCTCTAGGGCTCTGCGACTTTCTGTCTGCATATTCCAACATTCAGCAGAATCATAGCCTGTGACTGTAAAGACTACTGACCCGCACAATATTACAACCCCTAACTGTAACCTAGAATTGTCACAGCTTTCAGCCACGGTTACTCCGCACCAGCCCTCAAGAAACTACTTATCTGCCACTTTTTGACAAACGTTTTACCAGACATGAGCCTAAAGCTCCGTCACAGCAGCCGGATATTTAAGAATGACAGCAATGATAATGAGGCTGGACAAAAAAAGCTTAGAGAGAGGGACAGGGACAAGGACAGGCATGGATGAGTGGGTACATAAATGGATGCTTGGATATATGGATGGATAAATATAAGAATGTATAAGTGGATGATGGGTGGACCGGTCGCTATAGAGATGGATGGATGAATGATGATGCGTATATGAATTGTTGAATGCAAGGACAGGTGGATATGAATGAGTGGATGGATAGATGTTTGGATATATTGTGTTGGATATATTGACAGATGGGTGGATGATGGACAGGATAGGATTGATGAACAGATATAGGTATGGATGGGTAAGGATGGATGTATAGATAGATGTATAGATAGATAGATCTGACCTTGAGTGTTGGAGATGTGCTGGAAGACGTCTGAGCAGGACACATTAATGAGTTGTCCAGAATTGGCAGTACGCCAGCAGTGGATCCCGTCCCAATCTGTCCTACATCCTGAGACAGGAACCACAGAGGAGACATCATGACAGTGTCAAACATATGTTCTGCTCTGGTTCATATGGACATTATCTAATGGACAGGGGGTTAATTTACAGTTTATGCATGTCTTTTGTCATGCTGTGCAGGAGAGCATTAGAACACTGCTTTTCCTGCACATACAGGCTCCAGCACACAATGCAACTTTTTGGCATCTAGTGCCCTTATGATGTCAGTAAATATTCAAGAGCTAGTCATGCAACCAATTTTTTTAATTTCACTAAGCAATACTAGTCAATATGTGCATGCATTCATGCAATACAAATTCCAGTCTATTAAAAAATTTACATCTGGAACAATAAAGTCAAGCAATGAAGAATGGGAAAGGTTATACTATATCAGCAACACTCAAGACCACTGCTGCAGAATGGCCTAGATGGCTACAGCTATTTATGGCATCATTAATTTTTTATACTCAGTTTGGGAGTTTGAAAATACTTTGAGGAAAAAAAAAACACAAGGTAAAAACAAGGTTAAAACTAGATTAAAAAAATTCGGCCATGTCTAATTTGCAAATTTATTCATGAGTACTGTACAGTTTGTGCCATTGCAAGTCTTTTAAAAATGCGCAAATATGAATAATAAGGATAGTATATGGATAGTATTCCAAAATGAATAAGGCCATTTTTATCTGAGTTGACATGTGAATCAGCAGAAAGGAAAAATGTATGCCTATTTCATATTTTAAGACCCTCCAAAAAAAAGGTTAACTGTTAAAAGCCCAATTAAGATGCTGTCTAATTCAATAAGTTATTACATATTCTACCAGCAGGGGCTACTGGGGTCATACTAAAGAGCCAAACCTTAAAGTGCCCCTAATATGGGTTATGAAAGGTTCATATTTTGGTTTTGGGAGTCTTAAATAACAGGTTGTCTGAGTGCAAGGTCAAAAAACACTTTCATTTTCGCATATGTATTTATTTTTACATTATTTGATCTCATTGACTCATGACTCATTTTTCCAAACCCCTCTGGTGATGAGGTTTTTGGCTTTTAATGCTCCTAAAATATCACCTAGTGGCAAAGAATTAATTTGCATTTTCATTCATACCAACACAAAAATGAAGTTTTCCCCGGTCTGCATGCAACAAGTGTATGGCAAGCCGTTTAACATTTAATCTATAAACCGCATATAAAGTATATGTTTCCATGTTACTAGTACTTATTTTTTAGATAGTATATTTTCTATTAAGTACTAGTGCTTATTCATTAGCTACTAAGTGACCTTAGTTGGTCATCAAGTGATCTTTAGCGTCCAAATGGAGATAAGACACCAATTTTATTAGGTATTAGTTTTCTCTTTTTCATCCAGTAAAAAAAAATAAATATCATATCAGGTTTGTACGTTACCTTTTTTTTTTCATTTTGCACTGGTGCTACAGACATTGAATGTTTTATAATAATATTCTGTGGCCACATTGTTGCTGCAGACACTGAATGTTTTACATTAATGCTCTTTACAGGGCAATCAAAATCCAAACCTTACAGTTTTCAGACAAACATTTTATTTGTTTGGAAAAAAATACATAATCATAAATAAATAAAAAAACAGGTTTGCTATACACAAGGGTGTTACTTTGGTTTGAGAAGTAGGGGGATTAAATTTGAATCCCATTTCCTGCATTTAAATGGGATACATTTTTTTTTATATTTAGGGACTATAGACGTGAAAAAGTAGGCTACTACTACGATCACCAAGATTTCAGAGAATAGTTTTATAAAGTAAAATGTGTGTGAAAAAAAAAATTAGATAATTTGGGACTTAATTCCCACAGTTAAACAATTTTTTATTTTAAACTAACACTAAACACTAACACTAATTTTAAACACACTACTGTCACTGAAAATGCATAAACAACCATGAACA
Source organism: Enteromius paludinosus (assembly GCA_032361165.1). Classification (NCBI taxonomy): domain Eukaryota; kingdom Metazoa; phylum Chordata; class Actinopteri; order Cypriniformes; family Cyprinidae; genus Enteromius; species Enteromius paludinosus. The sequence goes on from JAUMHQ010000046.1 coordinate 13,982,354, forward strand.
AATTAAGGGACTAGCTACTAGCTAGCTTGTCTTCAGTTGCCGTTTCACTATCTCTGTTCTGAAGCAGCTCCACCTCATCTTTCCTCTAATATGAAAACGACTGAGATTTGACTCTAACATTAGTTAGATCAAATAACATATTTGAGTCTAACATTAAAGTAGCTTTCAGAGTCTTGTCTGGATGTATTCTTGTCCTACATTGGCGGCGGTTACTTACATTAACATGCAATCTATCTATCCATCTCTCTGTACACTAGTTCAAAGCACATAAATCATATTTAATTTATTGTGTCTAAAATGTTATATATGGGGCAAAAAAGACGAGTTATCTCTCATACATGAATCTTAATTTGACATCATCTCATCGATGGGGTTTTTGTTCCTTGCCGCTGTCACCTCTGGCTTATTTAGTTGGAGACACCTGATTTCTAGTGATTATCATTGTCTTGACTACAGAGACTGTCTCTGCATTTGAAAAATAAATAGTTTAATCTCGTCATTATACATTACCATCTCTCAGAGGAGAGAGTTACTAAGAGGGTAATTAGGTAATGAGGAGATTGGCAACAGCTGGCTTATCGTTCGTCCTTGATCCTCCTGAAATTTGTTATAAAACAGCATTTAATAGGTACTAGTATCTAAAAAATATTTACTAGTACCTAATAAATAACTACTAGTAAATAAAATGTAAGTACTAGTCTGTAGTGGAATACATACTTTCTCAATGAAAGATCTCCATAGAAATCAATTGCAAATTTTTTCATATATTTTTCATATAAAAAGCTACTAGTCACTATTGAAATAAGTACTAGTATCTAATGAATAAGTACTAGTATCTAATGAATAAATACTAGTATCTAAAAAACAGTGTTGTTATATTACGTTAAAAAAGTAATTAGTTACAGTTACAAATTACTTCTGCCAAAAAGTTAGTAACTCTGTAACTACACTGTAAAAGTAATTAATTACTCAGCAACATAACTGACATATTTTTTTTTTGTTTTACAGTGTTATTATGTTCTATAACCTCCTTTACGTCAAAGATGTTTACAATAACTGAAGAATAAAAACTGTATTTTAGAACATTTGGTTTTTATTTGAACTTAGCTTGCAGCCTGCCATTTGATATGCCTAGAAATAAAAAATACAACAAATAAAAATTGAAAATAAAATTCAAGTGCAAAATTAAGATACACAAATGTAAACTTGGGTAATAAGAAACAAAAGAAAATCTGGCCTTAAATTAGTGCAGTTATCTGTATCTGTATAATATTGCTCAAGAAACAAAACAAAATCGAGCGATGCTTGTTTAAACGGAGTGTCTCTGTCTCCTTCGCTGGAGCTCACAGAGGCTGCCATTGTCAATCAGAGAAGTCAGAGTGTCAGTTAGTGTGCAGTGAGACAGCATGGGGGTTGTCTCCGCCCACCCAGCCAATCATTATCGCATTTGCAATGGCGCCATCATTATCTCTCTTCAGGCAGCTGATAAAGCCAAAGCTTGACATCTCACGCGTCATTCAACCAAATTTTAGTAACGCGCTAATTAACATTCTCAGTTGCGATAACGGTGTTGCAAGTATTTGGAAAATAATTAATTAGATTACTCCGTTACTGAAAAAATAACGCTGTTAGTAACTCTGTTATACTTAAACTCCCAACACTGCTAATAAATAAGTACTAGTATCTAAAACATAAGTAGTAGTATTTGAACAAAAAGTACTAGAAGCTAATGAATAAGTACTAGTACCTAAGAAATAAGCACTAGTATCTAATAATTAAGCACTGATATCTAATGATTAAGTATTAGTAACTTAACAAAAGACCTAAAGGATAAGCACTAGTACTTAAAGAATAAGCACTACGTAATGGAAAAGATACTAGTATCTAAAAAATAAGTACTAGTAACATGGAAATAGATACTAGTGCAGTTTGTAGATGGCTTGACGTAACAAGTGGGCTGTGATGATGACTCAATAGGCGGTAGATCCATTTGCACACCATTTTATTAACAGAATCGTAAGTCGTACAGGCAGGGTTCAAACAGGAGCAGACAGATACAATAAAGGTGAAGAGAGACAGTACAAGAGGCAGGCAGAGTTCAGGGTATCAAGCAGGAGTCAGAGTCGGTATATCCAGGCAATGGTTGAGGTCACAGGCAGGAATCAGAATCGATAAACAGTCCGGGTCAAAATCCAAGTCAAATAAACAATCCAATGGGCTAAACGCTCGGAGTTGTCATGAGAACAAAACTTCGCGCTGAACGGAGATCAGCCGCTCCTTTAAATTGGGGAGATAAGTGAAAACACCTGGAGCGGATATCCCCAAGGTGCGTGGGAGAAAAGGGTCCGGGTAGGAACTAATATTCGGGGGACTGTTACCGCTGATGACGGTCCGACAGAGCCACAGAGGCTCGCCTACAACAGTAATTTTGAGCATATTCAGCCCATAAAAGGTAAAGACTCCAATCTTGCAGATTTTTATGGCAGTGTGATCTGAGGAACAGGTAAGCTCCTGGTTAAGTCTTTCTGCCTGTCCATTGGATTGGGGATTTGCAAGCAGAAGGCCTTCCATAGACGAGAGGTGAATTGAGGGCCGCGGTCAGTGACTATATCTTCTGGAATTCTGTAAAACCTGAATGCTTGCTCCATGATGACTTGAGCGGCCTCCTAGGCTGAGGGTAGTTTGGCAAGTGGTATGAGCCTGCAGGCTTTGGAGAAACGGTTGATTACGGTTAGTATTGTGGTATAACCTCTAGAAGCTGGTAAGTCCGTGACGAAGTCCATGGCAAGGTGAGACCAGGGTCTTTCGGGCACAGGTAACGGTTGAAGAAGTCCTGCCGGTTTTCTGGTTTGAGGATTTGCTTACATTACAGGTGGAACAATGACGAACGAACTGGATGAAATCTCTGGCCAAGGGAGACCACCATTAGCGGTTCGTGACAAGTTCGGTGGTGGCAATGATTCCAGGATGGCCTGCGCTGGGTGAATCATGTATCAGATGGAGAAGCTTTTGGCGGAGAGGTTCAGGAACGTAGGTGCGATCCTGAGGACATTCTGGAGGAGGCGGATCAGTGGTTTGGGCATCCGAGATCTCCGCTTGAATATCCCATCGTATGGGAGGAACGACTCGGGGAGGTGAGATTATAAGCTTTGGTGGGTTGGAATTGGTCTGAGGATCATATTGCCGAGAGAGAGCGTCGGCCTTGCCATTCTTGGAGCTGGGTATGTAGTTGATGTGGAAGTGGATGTGGGTAAAGAATAAGGACCAGCGTGCCTGTCGTGCTTTGAGGCGTTTAGCGCTACGGATATAATCCAGGTTGCGATGGTCTGTGAGTACAACAATAGGCAACATGGACCCCTCCAGCCAGTGACGCCATTCCTCTAAAGCTGATTTCATGGCGAGTAGTTCCCGATTTCCAACATCATAGTTACATCCGGCCTTGGTGAGTTTTCGACAGTAGAATGCACAAGGATATAATTTGCTTGCTTCGCCATGACGCTGAGAGAGTACAGCTCCAATTGTGGTGCTGGAGGCGTCAACTTCCACTGTGAGTTCTTTAACTGGATCAGGATGATAAAGGATGGGTGCTGAGGTGAATCTTGCCTTGAGGTCTGTGAATGCCTGTTCACTCTGTGAATTCAAGCGTAGAATAGTAGGCCCCCTTTTGGTCATGTCGGTCAGCGGTGCGGCCACTTTACTAAAGTTTCTTATGAAGCGGCGGTAAAAGTTGGCAAGCCCCAAGAATCTTTGTAGCTTCTTAATGGTGCGAGGACGAGGCCAATTCAACACAGCAGTAACTTTACTTTCCTCCATGGTTACTCCCTCATGGCTAATAACGTATCCAAGGAATGAGATGTGTGTCTGGTGAAACTCACATTTAGGTAGCTTGCCGTACAATTGGTTCTGAATCAATCTGCGTAGCACATTCCTGACATGTTGTACATGGTCCTGGTAATTCTCAGAGTAAATAAGGATGTCGTCGATGTAGACGATCACATAGTTGTTGAGTTCTGCCTGGAAGATATCATTGACCAGTGCCTGAAAAACAGATGGACTATTGGAAAGGCCGAACGGCATTACCCGGTACTCATAGTGCCCTGTGGTTGTCGAGAAGCCGGTCTTCCACTCGTCACCCCTCTTAATTCTGACAAGATTGTAAGCACTCCTTAAGTCCAACTTGGTAAAATAGCGAGCGTTGCAGATCTTTTCCAGGGCGGATGGTACAAGAGGAAGAGGATACCGGTATTTTACCGTAACATCGTTGAGTCCTCAATTGTCTATGCAAGGTCGAAGACTACCATCCTTTTTCTTAACGAAGACGAATCCGGCCGATGCTGTTGAGGTGGAAGGCCGGATGAACCCTTTCTCGAGTTCCTCTCTGATGTAGTTTTTCATGGCTTCGGTTTCAGGCTGAGACAAAGGGAAGATTCGACCCTTGGGTGGTGTAGCTCCCGGTAGTAGCTCAATAGCACAGTCGGTTGCGCGATGAGGTGGTAAGCGTGTGGCCCGCTCTTTGCTGAACGCCTCCTTCAAGTCCATGTACTCAGTAGGGAGGTTATCGAGTTAGTAGTTATCTGTGGTAACTGAGTTTGGAGACGGAAGAACATGTTGCATACACTGCCTGTGACATTTGGGTGACCACCTCTTGATCTGTCTTTCTGACCAGGAGATTACTGGATCTGATGAATGAATGGTGAATAGTCGTACGGTTTCGGAATGTAGTGGCCCAAGAAGAAGCTTCAGGTCCTGGGTGATGTAGGGGACTTGTCCTGAGCCAAGAGGTCTACCGTCTAAGGCTGCCACGGCCAGGCGGGTACCATATGCAAGAAGAGGGATATGCACACGTTTAGCGTAAGCTTCATCGATGAAATTACCCTCAGCCCCAGAGTCAATAAAAGCTGTGGTCTCTATTTTCTGCCCATTAACTACAAGAATAACTGGTACGGTCAAGCAATGAGTTTCAATGTCAAGACTCACACGGGGTTGCATGGTTCTGGATGGACGTACAGGACAACTGGCCCTGATGTGTCCTGCCTGGCCACAGTATAGACACAGGTTGTCACGGAGCCGTCGTTCTCTCTCCTCATCGGCCAGATGAGTTCGGCCGATCTGCATAGGTTCTGGATGGTTATAAGAGGAGGTGGATGGTAGAGCCCGAAGAGCTGGTAGTTGACGTCCACGGCGTGAGCCCATCAGGTTATCCACGTGTATAGCCTGCTCCATAAATTGTTCAAAGGTCTTTCCTTAATCTTTGCATGACAATTCAGACTGCAGCTCACGTGTTAATCCTTTCCTGTATAGTGCTTTCAGCTGTCTGTGCAGCCAGTGTGCGAAACCGAAGAGTGTATTAAGCGGCTGATAAGGTTCCCTGCTTAAGTGACAGAATCTCCTCACTAGGTTCCTTGCTGCCAACGGTATGGTCAAACACTTCACGAAACTGTCGCAGGAATGACGAATAACTGAGAAAAGTCATCTGCTGTCCCTCTCAGAGCGCAGTTGCCCATTCCAGCGCTCTTCCTACTAGGAGGGAGCAGATCAGTGACACTTTACTGTCATCATCTGGGAAATTTCCGGACTTTTGTGCTATGTATATGCTGCATTGCATTAAAAAATCCTTTGCATTTCCCGGGTGCACCGTCGAATATCCTCCGTCTGACGTGTTAATTTATCCAGCTGTTGGTGGTGGGTATGCAGCATTGCTCCATGGCAACCCACTTCCATGGCCAGCTGACAAACGGTGGCTGAATTTGAGATCGGTGAAGTTTTATGTGAGGATGACTCAACAGGCGGTAGATCCATTTGCACACCGTTTTATTAACAGAATCGTAAGTCGTACATGCAGGGTTCAAACAGGAGCAGACAGATACAATAAAGGCGAAGAGAGACAGTACCGAAGGCAGGCAGAGTTCAGGGTATCAAGCAGGAGTCAGAGTCGGTATATCCAGGCAATGGTCGAGGTCACAGGCAGGAATCAGAATTGATAAACAGTCCGGGTCAAAATCCAAGTCAAATAAACAATCCAATGGGTTAAACGCTCGGAGTTGTCACGAGAACAAAACTTCGCGCTGAATGGAGATCAGCCGCTCCTTCAAATAGGGGAGATAAGTGAAAACACCTGGAGCAGATATCCCAGAGGTGCGTGGGAGAAAAGGGTCTGGGTAGGAAATAATATTTGGGGGATGGTTCCCGCTGATGACGGTCGGACAGAGCCACAGAGGCTCGCCTACAACAGGGCTAATGTTTCACGTTGATTAATTATTATACTATATAGTAGTTTGTTTGCTCGTTTGCTTAAAAGTGTTAAATAAAAAAACTATTTAGCTATAACTGTATTATTTCTATTTACTAAAAATATTTTAGTGTGATTTTTTTTGTGTATTTTATTTTGTTTTTGTTTCTGTACTGTTTGTTAAAGAAGGCTAAATGCATCCCTCCTGGCTATATCATTATACAATCTTATAAAGGTTATGACTCCTCCGGCTGGAAAACCCTGTTTGTAAGCTTTGTTTTTGGGAGAGTACTACATGCAGTATTACTATATAGACATAGACAGCTTTGTTCCTGTATGTCACTGCTGAGAGGAAAACATGTCCTTTCAAAGTCTACCAGTCACAGTTGGTCAGACAGACAGTCTGTGTACATGGATCAGTAATTTAAAAATGCTACAGACCAAATAAAAGAACTTGTTTGTGAATAGCCCCTAATGACTGATTTTTCCCCCTTGCAATTCCTGATGTACAAATGTGATTAATTTGATTAACTGATTGGTAAATTATCAAAATTTGTAAATTAACAAATTTGATCAAAAATGGTTTTCCTCCAAATCACGTTTTTTTTTTTTTTTTTTGTACATACCTTCGCGAAGCTTCCCTGTTCTGATGTTTTTTGTTTGAATTTAAACACAGAATAGAAAATGTCCTAAACCAGCCTGGATTCCTTAAATCTAATAGCAATATTGCTGGATTTTAGCTTGACTAAATAAGAAAGCTCCAATAAAGCATATCTGAACAAACTGCAGGAAACAGCAAGCACACTATTTCACACAATCTCACACATTGTCAAGCTGTAGGAGCAAAGACCTCCGGAGGTTCAAGCTGCCACGTAACATCATTATCATCTGTCCAGTGGGTCAAACCTTCTGGCCGTATGAGTCTCATTCAACAAAATTCTATTCATTGAACTTACACAAGTGTCTCAGAGAGGAATGCAATCAGAACCCCCATCAAAACTAATTTCAGATTAATAATAACTCTGCAAGTCACTTGAGTATGCTTGACTGCTCTAAAGAGTGTTTGTGGGAATATTTCCCACAGTGCTTAGCTTGGAGAACTGCTCACCTAGATGAATAGTTTACACAAAAATTAAAATTTGCTGACAAATTTCTCACCCTATACTGGCTACTGTTTACAATGTGGACAATTCCAAAATGTTTCAAACAAACATGTGTGAATTTTTATGTGAGAGGACAATGGGGGAAAGTGTTATAATGGATTATGGACTCATATTTTGGCCAAAAGTGACAGTTTAAATGATAAAATGTCTTAACAATATATTTATTCCACAGCACAGGACCATAATTGATTGACTCTGTTTGAACTCTCATTCTGATGGCACCCATTCACTTATAATCCATTAGTGAGCCGGTGATGCAATGCTAAATTTCTCCAAAATCTGTTACCATAAAGAAATAAACTTATCTCATCTTGGATAGCCTGAGGGTGATTAAATTATACGCTCATTTTAATTTTGGGGTGAATTATTTCTGTAAAACATACTAAAAGCTGTGATCCAGAAATGTAATGACAGCAACAAAAACAAATAATAAAATGGATCTAACCTCATACTGGCTGGGAAAAAGGAGAAGAAATCACTTATAAATCTGTTTCCTCTAACAAAACCATTTGAGTACCACAGCTTTAATGTGGGTAAATGCTGTAGGTCTGCTCAGAAAACCATTTCCTTCCTGTCCTTGACTATATTTAATTAAAGTAACATGGTTAAGATTTCTGCATGGCAAACACGCATAATCATCTTTAGATAAGGCCAAGCTGAGCATGAGCCCATCAGCCGCCAACCAATGAAATCCCCACCTGTCCAGCCACAAGAACCACACACACACACATATATATATGATAATGATAATATCACATATAAGAATGATAATGTTGTCACAACCTGTTTGTTGAGATTGATTCTTGATCTCTCTCTTCCTAGTCTGGATGCAGATCTCTTGGTCTTGTATAAGCTGGGAGATAAAAGCACAGTCCGGATGGATAGCTTGCACCTGATGGGGGGATATATTCATTCATATGCACATTAATCTGCATAGTCCACAGACTAGATTAAAAGATTACATTTACAAGTTTACATTAGTGGGTGACATTGGCTCATCAGCTTTTTAATCCACAACTGGAAAACAAGTCATGCTTCTCATCTCTTTAAAATACAATAGTATACCTTACTCATATACACTTAGTTACCTTTACTTAATTGTTATACTTACTAGGATTCATTAAGTTACAGATAATTTTTGACGAGTAAAATGATTTACTTGCTGCTATGAGTAAACCTTCCTAAGAATATTCAGGTCGCCACAACAAAACAAACTACATTAATTCAACATTGGGAGGCAGCCGTGCGCTAATGTGTTACAGAGGTTAGCACATGCAAGCAAGCAGCGTTTTGAATTTGCGTGCTGACGGTAAGATTACGGAAACCTTGATGAAGGAGATCGACTGACACTGGATAAAGACTGATTGTTTCTACACAAAAACAATTTTAAACAGCTTAAAAATGTGTGCTTGTGTGTGTATCGAAATTCCGAAGTATAATTCAAGAAAATGCCAAAAGTCCCCGAGATGAACTTTCAGCATGTTTTAAAGTCAATATTTAGGTGCCACTGATAGATTTATTTTTACTAATAGAGTTAACGTTAATTGTTTAGGCCAACAGTTATCTTTTGCAGTGTTCCCGTTATAATTTTATAATAATGTGATGCTTTAATCACTTTTTGGGTTAAAATATTTTTTCAATAAAAAATGTTAGCTATATATATTTTAATATATTTGTAATACATAAAAATCATGTGCATTTCGGGATTATACATTTAAGATTAATTAGCTCTTTGTCTTTCAGTAATTAGAAATAATAGGAAATGCTGCTTTTTGAGTTGGTTTTATGACTCAAACACATTTGTATAGAAATGGCCTTTCTTTCTTTCTTTCTTTCTTTCTTTCTCTAAACATGCAGATTTTCAGAAATGAATGTTGTCTACAAGCCACAACACTTATGGAACTTGCTTTTAACTGAAGAATTATTTTTCATATTTAGGTCAACGGCCTTCTCTGAACAGCGTACTGTGTACTGGAGGTGAGATATTTCATTAGCTGTTATACCCAGCAGTTTTGACTTCATAACGTCTTGGTTACGTATTGTATCCCTCGTTCCCTGAAGAAGGGAACGGAGACATCACATCAGTGACCGACGAATAGGAATCTTGCTTCCTAGTCTGGATGCAGATCTCTTGGTCTTGTATAAGCTGGGAGATACGGTTATAGCACAGTCCGGATGGATAGCTTGCACCTGATGGGGGGATATATGAATTCATATGCACATTAATCTGCATAGTCCACAGACTAGATTAAGGCACATAAGCGCATCGGATTAAGTGTTCATTAGTTCTTCGCTGAGGAGCTGAGCCAGTAACACGGCCCCATAGCATACAGATCCATGGCGACGGGGTGTGACGTCTCCGTTCCCTTCTTCAGGGAACAAGGGTTGCAATACGTAACCGAGACGTTCCCTTTAAGTCGGTCACTCCGAGTCACGTCGGTGAACGACAAATAGGGATCCCTACCAAAACGCCATGCAAGCTGCCCCTTCAAGCGTCGTGTGGGAGTCTCCCAAACCCCCAGTGTTTGGCCTCTAGGCTGGGACTCAGACCACAGGAACCAGTACTGCACTACCTCAGTGACTGGAGCACTGGGACGTCTAGAGGAAGACGTACGGAAGTCAGCCTTCCCGCAGGAGGTTAAGACAGATACTCACATATCACAAACTTTCAATGCATATGGAATATGGGAGGTGATTGAGCCCTCATGACGGCGAAAGCTGGGGGAAACGTTTTTTTTTTTTGTTTTTGTTTTTTTAAACCATGAATACCACATGTGGTCCTCAGCGGGTATCAGTCAAGGGGACCCAGCCTTCTAGCGGTTCTCAGAGGATTCATCACATCGTGGGCCTGGCGCCAGATGCTCCCCAACATCTGGCTGCCGACGGGGAACAGAGGAACACGACAGGGTCTGCATTTTATTGGACACTCTGGAGAACTAGTGTTTTGCCAAGCCGACCGAACCTGAGCCAATCCAAGTCACTACCTATTTGAGGTGAGAACACGGAAGGTCTTGTCTGCGTCACGCATGTCGGCCAGACAAAGCCACAGATGGTGCTCTTGTACCATCATAGTGGACATCGCACAGCCCAGAGCCCGCGCCTTAACCTTCATCGCATGAAGCGTGAGGTCCGTCACGGTATGGAGTTTTGCCAGAACTTCCGAGTCATGACCAGCCTCGTGCAGGGCCCTCAGAGCCTTGGCCTGATGGACCAGCAACAACGCCATAGCGTGTACCGAGGAGGCAGACCTCTTCACCTGGGGGACCACTGTGTAGCCCCTAGCTGCACCCCTTTCAAGGGTGGTGTAGGAGGACGAGCCACTGGCTCGCTTCCTGGCAGTGAAAGGTGCAGTCCACGACCGAGTAAGCTTGTTATGCACTTCCGGGAAGAAAGGCACCGGAGTGGGGTCCTGTGCACCAGCACAAGCCACACCCAGGTACCAATTGTCCAATGTGGAGGGTTCAAGACGAGGTGGAGAATTCCACTCAATCCCGACCCCACTTGCAAGCAAAGCCACCAGCTCTGGATCCATGTCAGGCAAGGACGAACGCCCAGCAGACGCCACCCCGGCCGACGCGTCATGTCTTCATAGAAGGTCTCGGCTCCAAAGCGAAAAGCTAATGAATGCTTAATCCACTGCCTACATATTCTTGCGCTGTGATCGGATGCAGCTGGATGTTAATCAGCGTATGCCAATTTCATTGGCGTGTTTTTAATACACGCGAAGTAGATTGGACATCTCAAAGCGAGATTCCTATTCGTCGGTCACCAACATGACTCGGAGTGACTGACTGAAAGGGAAACACTGCTACACTTTTTTGACAATTTCTAATAATTTCTTGCGAATGCAGTATGCCTGTTACCAGTGTTGGGGCTAGTTACTCAAAAAAGTAATATATTACATATTACATATTACTCTCAAAAATAGTAGTGCCCTA
>JAUMHQ010000046.1:14041835-14052684 GCA_032361165.1 Enteromius paludinosus
GCGGGGGATTGCAAGGGATTTCTGTTGCAGTGCGCCATAACTTTTGCTACATACCCACAGGTATATACTTCTGAAACGGCTAAGATAGGATATGTAATCTCATGTCTCTCAGGCTCTGCTTTGCGGTGGGCCGAATCTATTTGGAGTCAAGCCGGTCCCCCAGTCAGTACTTACGCTGCCTTCTCGAAGCATTTTACGGAAGTCTTTGGGAGGGGGGCAGCATCCTGGCCATGGGGCGGAGCAGAAGGATATGGCAGAAAGCTAAGGAATCAGGCCGAACCAATGGTGCCGGCGACCGACACGGATAAGGGGAACCCGGAGGGCCACGGCGGAGCAGGAGCGAGAGAGGGCCAAGGCGGAGCCGGAGGGAGGGAGAAGCCTGCCCAAGCCAGAAGGACGAGGCGAAGCCGAAGGAGTGGAGTCCAAAGGCGACGGATGGCCGATGACCGACCAACTCTGGAGGTGGCTCTGGCATCGCGGACTGTGGTTCTGGTATCGTGGCCTCAGGCATTGGCAATGTGGACTGTGGCATTTGCAGCGCAACAGACTCTGGAGGGTGCACTTGCAGTGCAGCAGACTCTGGCTGTGACAGCATGACTTCAGGTTGTAGCATTGAAACTGGAATTGGGATCAGTTTTCCCTGCCACATCTCAAAGACCTCTTCAGGGGTCAACAAACTGGAGATCTTTGGGGCTGATACCGGCATTACTGACCGTAATCTTGGAGCTGGAAGGGGCACTACTGGCTGTAATCGTGGGGCTGGAACAGGCACCGGGATGCGCTCTTGCAGTGCGGGCTCTGTGAGGCGCTCTTGCCGCGCGGGCTCTGTTAGGCGCTCATGCCGTGTGGGCTCTGTGAGGCGCTTGTGCAGCGCGGGCTCCGAGAAGCGCTTTACCGACGGTGACTCGATGACTGTGTCCGTGAAAAGCGGGTCGGCATCCGCGGGGATGAGTGCTGGCATGTCGGCCCACAAATCTGTGCTGGGTAAAGGCTGCCCAAAAAATTGTGTCCGTCTTGGGAGGGGTTTCCGCCGACGCGTAAGCTGGGACCCGGGCAAAGAAGGAAGGCCTCCTGACCGTTGCTCATGCAGTTCGGGGAGAGGAGTGAGCCCGTGGATGATGCGGTGGAGGATCTCCTCGGGGCTGATCAATATCCTCATTTAGTTATTTCAGTTTGGTGGATTAATTCTGTCACGGACGCTGTAGCAGGATATAGGCAGAGACGTAGCGATGAAGTTTAACATGAACTTTACTTGAATTCCATAAACAAAAGAAAGAACTACACACATCCAAAAACCTTGATGAATCCACAAAATACAAGACAAAACACAAAGGCTTAAATACACACAAGGAATATGGGCAGGTGAGGTACACAGGTGGGGCGGATAAACTCATTAACTAAACAAGGACAGGAACAAGACCAAATAAGGAAACACAGGAAGTCCAAAACGAAACCAAACCATAACTGTAACATAGAACAAGAACATAAACACAGACATGGGCATGACAGTAGGGCACTGTATATATATATATATATATATATGTTAACACTTGTTATCTATTAACTATGATGTTTCACTCAATAAATTCTTAATTTGTTGCTAAGTTTAGGTATTGGTTGGGGTTAGGGATGAAGAATAAGCTCATGTAGAATAAGCCATTAAATTAATATGTGTTTGTTGCTACCTAGCACTAATAAATGTCTAATAATAGTAATATGCATGCTATTATATTTATGGTGTAACCATAAAACAAAATGTTACCATATATGTATATATATATATATATATACATATATGTGTGTGTGTGTGGATTGATATATAACAAACTCAATGAATCATTTGACAGCACAAATATATATGCTTATGGCACATTTGACTGCCATTTAATGAATGTATTTCTTTCTTTCTCCCTGTTCACTTTTTCCTCTCTGGTAATCTGGCTCGTCCTTTGTTTCTCTGTCTTGTTCCTGAGCGTCGAACACTGCTCTCGGTCGTAATAGTGCCTGCAGGCCTTGCCTTCAGAATCCAAACCCTGTGCTATTGTTTCCATGACAACATGGGAGGCATGGCCGGAGGGCATCGCTGTGTGTTTGCTCTCTCTCTCACACGTTCTCTCTCTTATCTCTTCTTGACATGCTGAATCTGATCACTACAACTCTTCTCATTTAGACTGGAGTTCTGCTCTTACATTAGAGCTGATGAATGCTGGTGTCAGGTGAGGCGATAGCTGTGATTTGTATAGATGATATGGGTCAGTCGTAACACTCCAAGCTTTTAGCTCGGCTCATTAAAGAAAGCACTCCTGGGAGCACATTATGTCTGAATATGATGTTATATGGGGCTGACAGGTGAAAGCGTATGGATTGTAATCATGACACATTCAGATCTAGAGGTGTCATCAGATTTTATTATTAAGGCTGTAAAAGTGACCGAAAACAGTGTTTAACAAATGTCTTTCTGCAGAACTAATATATTTGGGGTACTTCACTGTTAAATAATAATTTTAATAAAATATTTTTTATGGTTTTGAGTGCATAAAAGAATGAAAACAAGAATATTGTGAAAAATAATAATTGTCTATTTTAATTCATGTTAGAATATAATTTAGTCCTGTGATGCGAAGCTGAATTTTGTGGCTAAAAATATGATTTGATCATGGTTGTGTCATTAGTTCTTAGATTTTCTATGACAGACAAATAATAGCTCCACAGTTTATGATTGTCCTTTACTGAGCTCACATTTTCCTATACAGAGTGGAATGTGGCCACAGGGGGCTAAGTAATTCTATTAATGTTAAAACCTTGAGAAAAAGATATTACTGCTGACTATTATTATATTTAATATAATATTATATATTACTGCCACCAATTTGAAATAATATAAATTGGGTTCACACAGGTGCGAGCGTCAGTATACAGAGTTGTGTATTATATTCACAATTAGATAAAACACTTAAGACCAGAAATTAAGCCCAATAATCACGACTTTATACAGAGACAAACAATAAAAGACAAGTACGGTTTACCCGTAACCGGTAAAGCTGTAAAGTGATTCTTAAACCACACGCACACACACGTGAGGTGAGTGATCAAACAGCAATCCACACTCCGTGCTCCAAACACCACCACCAAAGTCTTGCACAGCAACCCTCTTGTCACGGTAGTCTAAAACACACACAAAACAAACAATTAATGCAAAGGTAATACTAGAGCTTGGTGGGGAAGGACATACAAGTTATAAACAACATTTGCTGCAATTTACAGAATTATTATAATACTGCTGTTTCAGCTATTGAAATTGTGGTTTTATTTATGAAGTTAATTTAGTCAAAAGTTTGGAGCGTTTCTTGTTCGTTACAAATAAGTTTGTGTTTTTTAAAGTAACAAGCAGCCAGCGGCAGACAGTGAGCTGATCATAAAGTATGACTGATCAATTTATCCTTTTCAAATTATCACGACTTGCCTTAAAAAATTGATGGACATGCTAAAACAGTTCAAACACATAACAATGTTTAAACGTTAAATGCTAAAAGAATAAACGTGTGACATGGTGGTTTGAGCAGAGAGTGATGCTATAAAGCGCATTCTGCAGGACATAGAGGCACCAGCCAGCACTTGGATTTTACAGCCTTATTTTTCTCTGATAAAGGTAGGTGTAATACGTCATTCAGAACTGTAAAGGGTCTACTTTTATTTGTGTGCACTGACAGTAAACGTGATTTTATAAAATAAGGAAAACAAGCGCGTTCTGCCTTCTCGTCTTAAACAAGAGCGCTCCACAAAAATTAACCGATGCTCAGTGAAAAATAATAATATCTATAGAAAGCTTTAAATTACCACTTAACGAAATAAAAAAATAAAAAATCGAAAACAAAAACTATTTCATCAAATAAAATAATCGGCATAGATGACTTCTCTAAAAGCGCGTCTATGAGGAGATGTAGGATCAGGAAATTCATCTTTGCGACACGGACTCAGAAAACATTTGCTTATGAGTATTGTTTCCCCCCGACACATTCATGATAATTACTTTTGCTGGGGCTTTGCGGCAAGATTATTGCGTGTATCAGAACGCGGCTGCTCTCTCTCTCTCTCTCTCTCTGCGGAGGGGCCAAATAACACTGTGGAGTCGCTTTTAGCTGCAGAGCGCAGTCTCGTGTTGTATCTTTTACTCACTAATTGATGGATGTCTAAAATATAAAAATAAGGAGAACCCTAAAACAGGCCCGAGGCCCGGTCTGCGTCTGGACTATGGTGTCAAAATTGGCCTGAAGCCCAACCCGAGGGGTGAAAAAACATTGGGGCCCGTCGGGGCTAAATGCAAGAATAAAAAACAAAACAAACTGACAAAACAAGTCAAGTCAAGTTAAGTCACTTCTTTTTTTCTATAGCGCTTTTAACAACACAGATTGTAGCAAAGCACTGAACATTATCAAATAGGAGAATGATGGTAATGTATAATGACGAGAATTAAACTTTATTTATCAAATGCACAGACGGTAATCACTGGAAATCACGTGTCCCCAACTAAGCAAGACAGAGGCGACAGCAGCAAGGAACCAAAACCCCATCCATGAGAGAATGGGGAAAAAAACCTTGTGAGAACCAGGCTTAGTTGGGTCCAGCTCTCCTCTGGCCGGACGCCCAGCACCTAATTTCCAGTTCAATTTTAAAACACAGCAAAACAGCAGTGCCGTCTTAATCCTGTCCTACAAATGAAGCTAATCACCCCAAACCCCAGAAGGCTAAGCACTTCCCAACACCTTTATTCGTTAACCATTCATAAAAAAATCGTCTGATTCATTAAATACAAGTTTAATAATATCGTATGTGTCCACAAGACATTTATTGTACAGCTGCTCACAGCACAATTTTCAGCAGTTTACGTGAAGACACAATGGACTTAACCAAGCTGGAATGAAAAAACACAAGTTACAGGAAACATGAACTACACACAAACAATTAACCAAACGTGACCTACCAGGTGTAATGACAGCCACTGCAAAGCCGCGAACAAGACGCTATTCCAGCTACAATAAATAAATCTAATTGATAAGCACAAGCTCCCAACACATTAGCCTAACAGCTAAAACAAAACATACCTTGTTTAGGCGGAAACCCACACGCACCACTGGGCGGAGCCAGCAATGACGCATCCCAGGTAGCCCAACAGCAGCCCTCATCTAACACGCACCGAGCTCTGATAGGTTGTCATTCTAAATAGAGGGGAGGGAACTTGCCCGCTGCACCACAAGAACAACACATGCTGTAGTATATTTCAAGTACGGCTTTCTCAGCACAAGGACAGTCATCTGTCTACACGCTCTCGCTCAGGGCCAGAATCTTGAATGAAGTGCCATTTCACAAATCACCCGGTTACACATTGCACTGTAGATATTAAACCCCCCAAGCTTTTCTCAGACAAGAGCAAACAAAGCACTAGCTGCTCAGAATGGGCCGTTACTGCATTCAGCAACACTACAAACTATAAACCAGTGTATTAGCTTGTCAGATGTCTTATAGCTCTTCCAGAGACAACACAATTATAACCAGGCTCATGACAGTAGACATATCTCTGAAGCAAACTCACATTTGTACTGTATATCATCGAGAAAACCCCTAGACACAAGCTGTCCTGAAGAACAATGCTCTTTTGTTTTTCTTTTTTGTATTTGTTCGAGAAAGCGATGGACTGAATAACATGCAAAACAGTATGGATTGCAGAATTGCTATTTTATTTGAATTGTTTTTAAGTGAATGTGTGAATGCATCTGTTTATTTTTTATTTCTCTGTCTGTTGGCCTTCTCATCAGCCTGACTGACAGCGTTCTTAGCGGTCCACTCGCGCTGTTTAACAGTTCACTGGAGGGGAGGATTATCAATGAATAATGATATAAGTTAGTCCATTTCTCAAAGCATCATGAATCAAGTGGCTTTGGAAGATTTGAAATATTACATGTAATTTGGACCACTTTTATGATACTTTTGTGGTGCTTTTAGTCTTTTATGGGTTCCACAGAAGAAATAAAATTTGCAATGACATGAGCACAAATAATGACAGTCTTGTTTTAAATGAAATGAAATGAAATTAATTAATTCATTTTATTTATTTATTAATAAATTATTATCTTGTTATGGATATCTTTTTAAGCAGTTATGTAAATTATTATGAATAATTATTGTAAAATAATAATAATAATAATAAAAAACAATTCATTATTTAATTTCATGTATTTATTTTTGTTTATTTATTTATTAAATCAATTAATTATTCATTCATTCATACAATTTATTTGATTATTTTATTTTATTTGAGTTTATTGAATGAGTTTATTGAATTTTATTTTTAAATCCTAAAAGAATTATGTTTCTTGCCAATAAAACAAATACTTTTGGCTATTAATTAATGAATAAATTAATTCATCCATACATAATATTTTCCTTTATATTACTTTCTTTTTTTATTATTATTTTTTAACCTCTACTAAAATTAAGATTTATGTTGCACGTTAAAAAAGTAACTAAATTAATTAATTAATTAAAATTAAATTAACTATTCAATGTCACAACCTATGGTATGCAATTCCCATTTTTCATGTTTCAAACAGTTTCAGACGGACTAAGCAGTCTCTGACTCTGACATCCATCATTCCTCCCTTTTCCATCCTCTACACTTGGCTGTTGGAGTGAATTCCAAACACGCAGCCTCACTATATAGCACAGAGAAGCCTCTAAATATTAAATTCTGTAGATGTTCCTGGTGCTTTTAAAGGATCTCATCTGGCAGAATCACTCCAGAAGCCAGATGCACATGTAAGAGAGCATCATATCACACAGAACATCAGCTTTTCAACACTTCACGGCCACCGTCTTTGGCTTGCAGGAGTTTGTGAGGCGACACACGTAGCAAAAGAAAGGCGCTGAAAGCAAAACTCATTCAGAATTTCTCATTTCCCCCCTTTATTTTGTCCATTGTGATTTCTATTCTTTTTCTTCAGCGTCAGGAGAATAGCGTTTGAGTGCAGGACACTGGGCTTGAATAGACTGCCATTTCTCCTCTGATGTTTATCGTGTCTTTCTCCTTCATGCTTTGAGCAGATAAAAAGGCTTATGTGGGTCATGTTGCATTAATCGAGCACGCTGTCCTCTCAAATACTCTCTAAATTAAGCAACAGGCATAAAATATTCAGATTTGCTCACGGTTCATCACTCAATGACACATTTAAGCGAAGAACAGCCCAAATGTATCACATCAACATCGAAGCCAAACAAAACAATTCATTGTTATCTGTCCTCACAGAGACAGTCTTTCTTTCTCTGTGCTTTTTTTGAAAAATGAGCTGTCATTTCATATATAAAGTTGTGAACATTATGTAGGAGCTCTAGATGCATCCGCGTTTCCAAATGGCCTTGTGTCGCTTTTAATCCCCATGCTTTGGACCTCTAAATCTTTCAGTGCTGATCTTTTTCAGTCACTAGCATGTTTCAGAGGCGTCTGTGAGGCTCTGAGCTCTGAGACAGACGACCTAGAACTGCAAAACTCACACAGAACTCCGTATCGATCCATTTTGTGAGACTTCTCGAGGTGTGGATAAAGCTCTGGCTCTCTTTCATTCTAAATTTATCGAGCAGCCAAAGAAAGGAAGAGCTGTAGTTCCAGAGAAAAGGAAGCACAAAGTATGCTATTGCTGGCAAGTACAGAGACGCGTGGTGTTTTGCGTATCATTTTTCTTTGTTGTTCTGTTTAATAAAGCACAAATCAGGTTTGAAACATGTTTCGATGAGTCCGGAATAGGCATCACAGGTAATTTGATTGTAACAGTGACATTGTGACACAACAACAAAATCAGTGTCAATCAAAGTATATTGTATGTATTTATTGTTTTTTTATTAATTTATTTAATGGTTAAAATTATTGCTTTATATAACTATATTTAAAATATGATATATATATATATATATATATATAGATTATTGATGTTAAGTGATTAATTGCATCCAAAAAAGAAAAAAAAGTTGTACCTCAAATATGAGAGACAAAATTAGAAAAAAAAATCCAGAAAACACATTGTAAGAATTTTAAAGAATTAATTTGCAAATTATGGTGGAAAATAAGTATTTGGTCAACAACAAAATTTAATCTCAATACTTCACTACTGTTATATACCCTTTGTTAGCAATGACAGAGGTCAAAGGTTTTCTGTAAGTCTTTACAAGGTGTTCACACACTGTTGCTGGTATTTTGGCCCATTCCTCCAGGGAGGTCTCCTCTAGAGCAGTAATGTTTTGGGGCTGTCGCTGGGCAACACAGACTTTCAACTCCCTGCAAAGATTTTCTATGAGGTTGAGATCTGGAGACTGGCTAGGCCACACCAGGACCTTGAAATGCTTCTTACGAAACCACTCCTTCGTTGCCCGGGTGGTGTGTTTGGGATCATTGTCATGCTGGAGTGAGACTGTGTTGCAACTGGCACGGCAGGATTTGAGTCCCTCTTGCATGGAGCCCCAGATCGAGGGAGATTATCAATGGTCTTGTATTCTCTAATATTTGCTCCCACAGTTGATTTCTTCACATCAAGCTGCTTACCAGATTCAGTCTTCCCAGCCTGGTGCAGGTCTACAATTTAGTTTCTGGTGTCCTTTGACAGCTCTTTGGTCTTGGAGTGGAGTTTGGATTGTGACTGTTTGAGGTTGTGCACAGGTGTCTTTTGTACAGATAACTAGTTCAAACAGACGCCATTAATACAGGTAACAAGTGGAGGACAGAGGAGCCTCTTAAAGAAGAAGCTACAGGTCTGTGAGAGCCAGAAATCTTGTTTTTAAAAGACCATACATATTTTACTCAGGAATTTACCAATGAATTCATTGAAAATCTTACAATGTTATTTTCTGGATTTCTTTACCTCATTTTGTCTCTCATACACTCTAAAAAATTGCAGGGTTAAAACAACCCAAACCCATACAAACTCTGCATTTAATAATCTCTTCATTTTTGTCCTCCACTGCAAGTCTGGGTGACCAATATTTTCTTCTGAACAGACATGTTCGCTATGATATAATTTAACGTTAATTATATATTCATTTATAATTATTTATATTAAGTATTTTTATATAACTATAGGCATGGATTACTTCTACAAGAACTATTATTGAAACATGAAATCGTATGTAAATATGATATAAGACACTCGCGGTTGTATATTAAAAGTATATCTGCCGTTCAGTAAGACCGTTCATTTCTGAGGCAAACATTTTTCAGTATAAGCTCTTTTCAGACTATCCCTGCCTTCAATGCAATCTCTAAATACTTCCGGACACAAACAATTAATCATGACTTTATATTTTTAAACTTTACTTACCATAAACACTCACTTCCATGTCGAGACAATGAAAAAATGGCGCCTTCTCGCAGATGTGTCGTACGATGTTAACGTGACGTGCGTGCTCTCTTTAACGTCCGCGTTCTAACCAAACCGGTAACCCAGCGTTGGTTTACACAAAAAAAACTACCCAACATTGAGAAAATAACCCAATAAAATGACTCAACAGTCTCAACCCAGCTGTTGGGTTAAAAAAATAACCCAGCTGAGGTTTAGGCTACCTATGATGAAAATTACAAATTAATCTCTCATCTTTTTAAGTGGGAGAACTTCGATAACTTAGATAAATACTAAATACTTTTTTTGCCCCACTGTAAATTAGGACTGGGCAATTAATCGAAAAGTAATCGAAATCGACATTCAGAACCTATAATCGATAAAATCTTTCAAGGTCAATTATTTCAATTAGTTCCCCTTTAAAAACACTACCGTGTGTGGAGTCACATGACCACGTTACGTTACCCTACATTCACACCAGACGCAACTTGCGCAAATAAATCACGCTATTCGCGCGTAGTTGGACACTTGAACATTTTGAGTTTACTCGCTTCATTCACACGTGAAGTTTGCTTCACAGCAAACGCGAACTTGCTTCATAGGAGGGGCATCTGCCAAGCAGTTCCAGTCTCTGTACATTGCTAAGGATACGATTCCCTTGACTCCCTACAGTGGAGCGAAGCGGGTTTAAACACCTCGTTAAAACTCTCGACAGAAGATACTCTGTCAAAAATCTGCCAGACATGTACAAGACATAACCTGAAAAGGTTAATATGCTCGTGTTTCTTAGTAAGAAGTAAGAAGAGTAAGTTCATGTTCATATAGTGACAAGATCACTAAATCACCTTATGCAACCGTTTTAAAATAATGCACCCTTCATTCAAAAATCTCTCACTTGTAATATGTGAGCATATTTACTGTGCAAAATTTGTCAGTGAACTATGAGGGCAAAAAAATAAATAAAAGAATTGTTCATTAATTGTATTCGAGTTAAAATGTTCAATTAATCAGGATTTTGATTTTAGGCCAAATCGCCCAGCCCTACTGTAAATGTATTTTTCTTAGATATACACATGCGTGAAACAATAAGTTTTATTTTTTATTTGATTAACTGGGATTAATTGTTAATGGATTAATAAAGCATCACGTGACACTGGAATGGAAACAAAAAAAAACATATTTGCATCACAGAAATAAATGACATTTTAAAATATATTCAACAACAACAAAAACCCCCAGCTAATTTAACCCTCTTGTACTTTTCCGGGTCAATATGACCCTTTTTGAGCTGTTGGACATTAACAACATATCTTGGCTACATTTCATTATTTTAGTCTTTTTTCAAGATTTCTCGTTACCTAGTAATTTAAGGTTGAAATAGATTGCAAATTTGGCGAGCTGTCTGGGGGGCGAGCCGGGAGAACGGCGGACCTCGAACCCCATGGATTATAACCCAGGCGAGGGTAAGTATG
>JAUMHQ010000046.1:14058375-14070716 GCA_032361165.1 Enteromius paludinosus
ACGGTTAAAGTTAAAAATCTTCGTTTGTGTTCTGCTGAGGAAACAAAGTCACCTACATCTTGGATGCCATGGGGGTATAATAAACATCAAATTTTCATTTTTGGGTGAACTATCCCTTTAATGTTTAATGCTTTAAAAGAATGAAAACATTCTGCAAAACTTTAAATCCGAAAGTGCTCCGTGTATAACGTGATTGTCTCGCTCAAAAAAAAAAAAAGAGAAGAGTTCACTCAGAATGATTAAAACTAGTCGTTTTGAATGAATCCCAAGCTGTTTTATGCTGCTGTCAACATGAAACAGTAGCATATTGTTGATCTTTTAGCATTTGTCTGCATGAAAATGCATTTCATTCTTTGCCAGTAGGTGTCACTTTTGGAGCATTAAAGCTCAATAAACTGCTTTAAAAGAAATTGACCAATCACCACAGATTAGCATCACACAAAGTATGGGTTTGACAAAATGAATAGTTGGACATTGTTATTATTTGAATGGTACTCATTTCTGTTTACAAATCTGTGTTAGTGAGCACTTCTCCTTTGCCGAGATAATCCATCCACCTTACAGGCGTGACACATCAAGATGCTGATTAGACAGCATGATTATTGCACAGGTGTGCCAGTCATTATCTGGGGAGACCACCATTTGCCTCAGGCAGTGCAATAGAGTCGATTAGGTTGTTGATTGTGGCCTGTGGGATGTTAGTCCACTCCTCTAGTCCATGTTAGTCCAGAGCATCCCAAACATGCTTAATGGGTGACATGTCAGGTGAGTATGCTGGCCATGAAAGTTCTGGGATGTTTCATGCTTCCAGGAATTGTGTACATATCCTTGCAACATGGGGCCATACATCATCCTGCTGGAACATGAGGTGATGGTCGTGGATGAATGGCACAACAATCTCAGGAACAGGATCTCATCATCTCTGTGCATTTAAAATGCCATCAATAAAATTCACCTGTGTTCGTTGTCCATAACATATGCCTGCCCAAACCATAACCTCACCACCACCACGGGCCACTTGATCCACAACGCTGACATCAGCAAAACGTTCACCCACACAACTGCTTGTGTACAGTGAAAACTGGGGTTCATCCATGAGGAAAACACCTCTCCAAAGTGCCAGATGCCATTGAATGTGAGCATTTACACACTCAAGTCGGTTACAACAATGAACTGCAGTCAGGTTGAGACCCCGATGAGGATGATGAGCATGCAGATGGGATTCCCTGAGACAGTTTGTGCAGAAATTCTTTGGTTATGCAAACCAACTGTTGCAGATGTACTGGGTGTCTGGTCTCAGACAATCTTGGAGGTGAAGATGCTGGATGTGGAGGTCCTGCTGTGTAATCAGCAGTGTTGGGGAAAGTTACTTTTTAAAAGTAATGCATTACAATATTGCATTACTCCCTAAAAAAAGTAACTAATTACGTTACATGGTTACTTTTTATGGAAATGCATACGTTACTTTCGCATTACTTTTTAAATATGGGCAGAGCCCATTTTGTTTCTTTTACCTTGCATGCCTTTCAACCATAACCTGGGCACTTTAATGGGACTAAAATATTAATTTAAAGATTAATAGCTGTTACATCCACACCAGGCTAAACCAGTAAACAGTATGAGCACCGCCGATCCCTTCCAGGAGCTTGTGGATGCCCTCCGGCGAACGATTCTCTCCACACCACCACCTACGGCACCCAAGCCATCACAAGCTACACAGGAGAACCCGGAAGTAAACAACCCTTCTTCGCCGGTAACAGTGGTATGTCCCATGGTGTGATCTACGCCCTACTCTGGCGCGGCGGGGGATTGCAAGGGGTTTTTGATTCAATGTTCAATCACATTCATGTTTATAACTCTGACGGAGCAAAAATTGGATATGTGAAATCCTGTTTATCAGGCAGTGCTCTACGCTGGGCAGAAACGATATGGAGTCAAGCCGGATCAGCCGTCAGTTCCTACAATGCTTTCGCTGCCCACTTTCAAGAAGTGTTCGGAAGAACCGACTCCGATTCATCTGCGGGTGAGGAGTTGTATCACTTTCATCAAAACTCCCTCTCTGGAAAGGAGGAATATTCCATCAAATTCCGTACGTTAGCAGCAGCAAGTGGATGGAACGAAAAGGCTTTGGTGACCACGTATCGACAAGGACTTGAACCGAATCTAAAAATTATGCTGGCTCCCTATGATGAATCAATTGGATTGGAGAAATTCATTCAACTCAGTTTACGATGCTCAGCGCGAGTCAAAGCCTATGCTGAACAACCCCCTTTCACAGCCCTCCAGAAACCGTTGTCAAACCAATGGAAGTAGATCGTCGACGCCTTACACCCCAAGAACGTCAACGACGAATCACTTCAGGACTTTGTTTATATTGTGGATAACCCAACCACATATTGAAGGACTGTCCTCAGCGTCCTCCTCGTCCTGTGG
Organism: Enteromius paludinosus; assembly: GCA_032361165.1. Classification (NCBI taxonomy): domain Eukaryota; kingdom Metazoa; phylum Chordata; class Actinopteri; order Cypriniformes; family Cyprinidae; genus Enteromius; species Enteromius paludinosus. Next base: position 14,060,809 of record JAUMHQ010000046.1, read on the forward strand.
TGAGTCAAGTTTTAAATATAACTGAAAATATGCACCCATGCACATATCCAGTAAGTCTTACTGTCAAAGGAGTGTCCCTTTCTGTTACTGCCTAGATAGATTCGGGATCTGCTTGAAATTTCATTGCTGGGCACCTCGCACGACGACTGCATCTACAAAGTGAACCCACAGAAAGGAGATATCAAGTTCATCTATCACTGAAAGGACGTCCACCAAGGACGTGCAGCGTCGTGCGGGTCCCATTCAACTCAACCCTGGGTGTATGTCATCAAGAGGAAATTTGGTTTCTGGTACTGGAGGGCTCAACAATGGATCTGGTGCTTGGACGTCCGTGGCTGGCAAAACACGAGCCCATCATCTCCTGTGGTAATGGTGAGATATTGAAGTGGGGCTCCCAGTGTTGGCCTACCTGTTTTCCTCAACTTCCTCTGTGTCCCCCGAAAACTCTGCCAGTATGTACCACCTCTATTGAAAGACCTTTAGAAAAACTATCTGTTGACATACCGTCTGAATATCATGCCTTTCAGGACATTTTCTGCCCCAGGAGAGCTGCTCGTTTGCCACCACATAGCCCATGGGACTGCGCCATAAACCTGCTCCCGGATGCTCAGTTGCCCAAAGGAAGGATATACCCATTGTCAATACCTGAAACAAAGGCCATGGAGGAGTACATCAACGAAGCTCTTGCACACAGCTACATACGACCTTCTACATCACCTGCTGCTTCAAGCTTTTTCTTAGTGGCCAAAATAGATGGTGGACTCTGGCCCTGTATTGATTACCGCGCTCTCTACAAGGTAACCAAACCTTTTAAATATCCATTACCCCTATTTCCTGCTGCTCAGGAGAAGTTATGCAGAACCAAGATATTCTCCAAACTTGATCTCCGCAGTGCATATAATTTGATCAGGGTAAGGCACGGCGACGAGTGGAATACTGCCTTTGTTACACCCACTGGGCACTATGAATATCTTGTGATGCCGTATGGTCTTGCCAATGCTCCCTCTATCTTTCAAGACTGCATGCACAAGATTTTCAGAGACTTCCTGTTCGTACTCATCTATATCGATGACATCTTGATTTTCTCCTCAACACCTCAAGAACACTACCAGCATGTGAAACAGGTACTTACAAAATCAACTGTAACTAAAAAAACATCAACTGTAACTAAAAGCCAAAAAATACTCTTTTCATCAGAGCTCTACAAAGTTCCTGGGCTACAATATTGATCCTGCTGGAGTAAGCATGGACCAAGGTAAAGTGGAGGCCATTAACAACTGGCCCAAACCCATGACCGTAAAGGAACTTCTGATGTTCCTAGGATTCTCCAATTATTACTGTTAATTCATCGAAGGGTGCAGTATGCTGGCTAGTCCACTCACGTCAATGCTGGAGTTGGAGCAGTTCTTTCTCAGCAGCAGGGGAATCCACCAAAGTTAAAGCCGTGTGCATACTTCTCCAGGAAACTCAACCCGGCGGAGAGGAATTATGACATCGGGAACAGAGAACTGCTTGCCATCAAACTTGCCTTGGAGGAATGGAGACATTGGCTGGATGGGTCAGTTCAACCATTTCAGGTATTAACTGATCATAAAAATCTTCAATATTTAAGAGATGCTAAGAAACTGAACCCACGTCAGGCCAGGTGGGCCTTGTTTTTCAATAGATTTCAGTTTAAGATCTCTTATAGACCTGGTTCGAAGAATATTCGTGCATATGCTCTCTCTCATCTCTAAGCTCCAGAAGAGGAACCTGAGTCTACTGAACCCATTCTGCTTGAGAAACTGTTTACCTCTCCCATCCAATGGGTGACTCCTCCAGCCGCTGCAGATTCGGCACTAGATCCTCCGCTGGGTTGCCTTCCTAATCTCCAATTTGTTCCGGCTGACGAACGCATTCCCCTCATTCATACCACTCACACATCACTGGGCACTGGGCATCCTGGGACCAACAGAATCCTCTCGCTCTTTAAAAATCAGTTCTGGTGGCCTAGGATGGACTTGGACGTTCAGAGGTACATGAGAGGGTGTCAGGAATGTGCCATGGCGAAAACTCCACGACATCTACCTGCAGGAAAGCTGGTACCTCTTCCCACACCTAACCGCCCCTGGTCACACCTAGGGGTCGACTTTATTACAGATTTGCCCGCCTCCAACGGTAACAAGTGCATCTTTATCATTGTAGACCGTTTCTCCAAGTTTTGTTGTCTTGTTCCCCTTAAAGGTCTACCTACTGACTGGGATACGGCACAGAACCTGTTTCACCTGTGGTGAACCTGTGGTGGTGGTAGTGTTACATCCACACCAGGCTCCACCCTCACAGCCACGCAGCACGCACCTTCTCCTGAGTATTAACCAGACACACCTGATCAGCAAACCTGACTTCAATCACCACACCACTTAAATAGCACACTCACCAGCTCACTCACTGTCCGAGCTCGTTTATTCGTAAGTGGACCTCTTCTTGCTATACCTCTGTGGATTACTTACCTTTGACTTACCTGTTCTCCTCCAGAGTTCTCCGTGATCATCCTGGTGAAGACATTCCTCCGTGATCCTTCTCTGTCTCTTCCTGGATTCATCATTGTGGTGTGTGTGTGTGTGACTCCATTGGGTGCTGTGCTCCATCGGCGCTGCCAAAGAAAGAAAAAGACTATTAGTTTGATTATTGATGTTCTGGATTGGATCTACTACCTTTTTGTTTACCTTATTGCCACAGCCTGTGAAGAACCTTTGTTTAATAAACCTTTGTGTTGATTTTACTCCCGTCTCCGTCCGCTTCCTTAACAATATCTTAAAAAAGTTAAATAAAGGTTCAACTAGACATTGGACTGTACATTTATTGGCTTCTAAGCTCAATTTGAAGAACAGATAACTGTTTTATTTAAATTTTTCAAACATAACGTTTAATTTTTTTATTATGTTAACATTGAAGTAGGCCAAATATTTATATCAGTTTCCAAATAGCACTGTAGTAAGTCTGTTAAGTTCGAACTAAATTAAAATGTTTCTTCCCAACATTTTTGAAATACTGAAACCACAATATTGCTGCCTCATTAAAATTATTTTTAGAATGTTCCAAATATTTGCACAGCCTTTACATAATGTTACACCAAAGTATGCACATTTCCTGAGAGTAGAAGAGTAGCAGAAGCCACAGAAAAGCAGTACAAAAACTCATAAAAAAAATAGTGAAAGTTGATGACTAGATTGCTTTACAAAGTGTGTTTTTATAGCCACAATCATGCTTGTAGTAATAACTGTGATGAAATGCTGATTGCAGCGGTTGCAGGAGCTGCATCTACAGGAGAATGCAGTGGAGGTGCTGGGAGATCAAGCTCTGGTGGGTCTGTCCTCTCTGGCTCTTCTGGACCTGAGCAGAAACAACCTGAGAACTCTAAGTCCTGCTTCACTCAAACCCCTCGTCAGCCTGCAGGTGCTGAGGGTCACAGGTAAGGGGTTCATAATAGCCAACACCACACACAAAAACCCCCCCTGAAATAATGCTACCATTCAGAAGTTTTTATAAATAAATAAATGTATTTATTCAACATCCTGCATTCAAGACATGTTACAAATTGTTATTTAAGGATATCTAAAGGAAATGCTTTTGTTTTGAACTTTATACTCAATGAGAAATTCTGGAAGAAAAAAATAATAATTAAAATTTTTACAAAAATATGATACAGGACAACTGTTTTCAACAATGATAATAACAAGAGATGTGTCTTGAGCAGCATATTAGAATTTGACACCGAAGACTGGAGTAATGATGCTCAGCTTTGCATCACAGGAATTAAAATGTATTCAGATAAAAACAGCTATTTAAAATAGTTGAATTATCACAGTATCTGTTTTTACAACATTTTTGATCAAAACATTTCTTATTAATAATTTATAAGAGATTTTTCTCTCATTAAGAAAATGTCTTATACAGAGAAATGTTTGCATTGGCAGCTCGTTTACCAGGTTAAGTAAACTGATTAATATTCATGATCCACATTTGGATTATAAAGGAGTCTAGTGTTATGTGAGTTGCATGGCCTGCAAATGTACCACGGTGACATGGCATTTAGATACCAGCCCAGCTTTACTTTTTCTTAAATATTTCTGAACGACAATTCTGTTTTAATAAATATTTAATATGCTGTATTTTGAGAGGCTTTTATTGCATTTGCTCTTACAGATAACCCGTGGCGCTGTGACTGCGCTCTGCACTGGCTGCGTGGCTGGATAAACGAAGAGGGTCAAAGGCTATTAAGCTCAGCCGAACGCCGCATGCTGTGTGCCGAACCTCCGCGCCTCTCCCATCTCAGTCTGGTTGAGGTTCCCACAAACAGCCTCATTTGCATCCCGCCCATAGTGCAGCTGGAGCCCAGCCACCTGACTGTGCGTTTAGGGGAGAGTCTCCGAGTGTCCTGCCAGGCGTCCGGATACCCACAGCCTCAAGTCACCTGGAGAAAGGCTTCCCACGGAAAAGCCCAGTTGTCTCCCAGGGGTCTGGTGCAGGAGGTTGGGATGGACGGAGACACCAAGACTGGAGGGAGGTTAGTGACGGCCAGGCCTGGTGCTAAAGGAGGGCCAGCAAGTCGCGGGCCAGTCCGAGGAGGAACCGACGATGTAGGTGACCGGGAAAGCTTTGATCCTGACACTGGAAGCGGGATGCTGTATCTCAGCAACATCACGGTGGCTCATGCCGGACGCTACGAATGCGAGGCTTGGAATCCTGGTGGAGTGGCTCGAGTGACTTTTCACCTCTCTGTGAACATGTCTTCGTCTTTGTCCCGCTCGGATATCTGGCCTCGATTGCATTCCTCGTCTTACTATCATCCTTCTTCCGTGGACGTGAGTCAGGAGCCGATTTATGAGCTTGAAAGCATGGATTTCAACGCACTGGGAACAGCGACCCAGACGGCCATTGCCGTGGGAATCTCTCTTTTGGCATTGACGGCATTGTTGCTACTCTGCATGATTTACAGTCGCCACCAGCAGAGGCAGAAAGAGGAAGGCGGATACGGCACCAGCAAAGAGGAAAGCATACTCTACGTCAACGACTACTCCGACGGTCCCACCACATTTGCTCAACTTGAAGAGTACCGGGACGAACGCGGTCACGAGATGTACGTGTTAAACCGTGCCAAACCAGTGCTGCCTCCTCCGCAGTCCTGCAATCAACCAACGCTTAAGGCCAGTGAGTGCATGCTGACCCCGGGTCGGGCCGTGGGGATCGGACCCCGCAGGGCTCCTGCTGAAGGAGGCGAAGGACCTCCGCTTGATCCTGAAGGGTTGTTCATGAACCAGAGCTTGCTGTTTGACACGCAGATCGCTTATGAGATCCACTGCTGAACCGGATCCCTGAATAGACTTCTTGCCATAGGATGTTATCCTTCTGAGTTTCCTTTTGTTCTGAGAGCACAATTTTTTTTTGGGATGAAAAGCATTGAAGGAATAACATATATTAAAGCTGTGGTGTGTAGTTTCAGTGCTGCCAAATGGTTTGGTTTGGTTACCCAGAAGAACTTGTCAGTTTTCTAAAATAAAATATTTTCTTGGTGTGAAGAATAATCTATTTTTTAATTTTAATAATCTAAAGCACCTTTTTTCACTATATAGACCCTTTTGAGCTATGGAAAGGTTAAAGGTTAAAGGCATAAATGGTTCCTTTAAGACCCTTTAAGAATCATGGAACATTTCCTCAAAAGTAATATATAGCCAAAAAAGGTTCTTTAGAGTATTTGAATGTTCTTCACATGAAGAGACATTTGTTCTTTTAAAGGGGTTATGTGATGCTATTTTAAAGATCATTATTTGGTCTATTTGGTGTAGCAGAATATGTTGACATGCTTTAATTAAAAAAACAAAAAAAACAAGCTATTTTTCAAATACTGTAAATTATTGTAGCTCCTCTGTGCTCCACATCACTCAATGGTGTCATTTTCTAGAAAGACCCTCCTTCCGACAAGCACAGTCTGCTCTGATTAGCCAGCTGTCCCAGTGTATTGTGATTGGCTGGACCCCATTGCGTGACAGACACAGTGAGGATGCTTCTACTGTGTGTGACCCTGTACTTTTTTTTTTTCTTAAATACTCTTTGCACAGCCAGCTTTTTTTTTTTACTTCTTTAGAACACATTTAGACATGTGTGGGTGTATTTGTACGAGGTGTTTTCGCATGGTCTGGATCAGCCTTCTCTTTGAGATAGAATAAATCCTTTTGTAGGGAGACCTTATTCATGCACAAACAGCTACATAACACTTAAAACAGAAATCATATGACTCCTTTAAGAACTGAAAGGTTAATTCTGGGAACACAACACTGGTTCTTCAGTGGCATTGCTATTTTTTAAGTGTGTATATTGTGTGGCTCAAACAAGCAGAGAAACGTTACAAACATTGGAGTTTACTCTTTGGGGAAATCAACATACAAATGGCTAGTTATAATCATCTCTGGGATTGCACTCAGCGGCTTTTATGGAATAGTTCATCCAAAAATTGATACCATTTGCATTGTTCGCATGATTGTTTTGTTCTGTATAATCACATATGGGGATTTTTTTTAAGAACTAGATTGTATTTTTAGATTAGAGTAGACTAGACTAGATAAAGACTAGAGTAATGATGCTGAAAATTCAGCAGCACCACAAAGGAATGAATTACATTTTAAAATATATTTAAATAGCTCGCAATTATTTTAAATTATATTAATAACTCACAATATTATGTTTTTACTGTATTTATTAAATACATACAGCCATGGTGAGCCCTATATGAGACATTATTTATTAATTTTTTTTAATAGTTTAGTTGTGAGGGCCAAAAATGTTCACTATGACCATTTTGATTATTTACATTGCAGCCTCTTTTTGAAACAATAAATGACTGAATTTTCATTTTTGTATGAACTATTCCTTCATCAACAACGCAGGTTTTTGTTGAAAGCAAATTCTTCTGGAATAAGAGCTGAACCTATACCTTTGAAAAAAAAAGGTTACATGAAACTACCAAAAACTGATATATTTTGTCTTGTTACTGTGAGATGAAGTGATCCAGGCTGTGGGTTTGACCTCTTGGACAGGGACTGAGGACAACAGCAAAGGACATTTGTCGGGACATCCCTGTGACCAGCGTTATGTGTCAAGGCAGTGTGAATAGCTTAATGTCTTGTAAATGCTGTCTACTTATTTCAAGTATCCTTTCTTTTACAATGCATTCCTGTGTGCATTAATGTGTGAACTACAGGCAGCAGAAGAGAACGAAACCTGCTGTAAACAAGAACCAAAAGCGTGTGGGAGGTTTGTTCACTACAGCCTGGATATATATGAAGTAGTCGCATCTATTTCCCGTCTGAGGCTCGTTTGCTCTCCTCTTGACCTCTGTTGTAATAACACTGTGAATAAACAAACAAGACTCTACATTCACAGCTAGCTTTTGTAAGTTATTAGATATGCCAGTTTGTTTCATATAACAGCATTGTTTTCAGAGTGAGCATTTTTTTCTTCCCCATGCATTACACGGACTATTGAGTAGTGAACACATCAGGGTAAACTGTATAAAAGCATTCATTTCAGCTTGTGGAACCTCTCATGGTGTTAAGCTTATGCTCAACAATACAATAGTTTGTGCATTTCTGTCAAATGTCTATCAAATATCAACCTATTTTATCTGAATAAATTATGCTTTTATTTGAGATTTGAGTGAAAGTGTGAAAGTCATCAGCTGCTCAAATGTAAAAAAAACAACAAAACAAAGCCATTTTTAGTTATTTAAGAACAGAAATGTTGAGTTGGCAAAAAAATAAGGTTAGTTTCAGTTTTTTTTATTGCAAGGAACAAAGTTATTTTATTCATTTAGACATTTTATGTATTAACAATTATTACATTTTAATTGCAAATCCATTTAAATATTACTTTAATGTACAGATTGAAGTGCTTTTTATAACTAAACCTTACACAAACAATAAAAATGTTACAATATATAGCGGCTCAACAGTTCCTCATTAAAAAAACAAATATCGAGTAATCAGATTTCAAGTCAACACATTATTTCGGGTTTCTCTGAAGTGGTGTAACTAATCTGACCTGAACTCATTCTGTTGGTCTCGGATGTGGTAAAGAGTGTATTTCAGTTGTAATGTATGTTTCAGTTTTGCTTCTCAAAGTGACAAGAATAAAAAGTAGAAAAGCAGAAGTAAGTGTACCTCTGCAAACATTCACACTAGGAGGAAATTTTACAGAAGTGGCAATAACTTAAGATTAAAATAATAACCTTTCACAACCAAGACATGCACATATGCAACACTTATGTTCCTCTTTGTCTTTCTCACATGAAATCTTTTTGCAGCTTTACAATAAACTTTGCATAATGTACATTCTAAAAAGGCTGGGTTAAAAATTAACCCAAACCTTCGCCCAGCTACTGGTTAATTATTGGACACGACATGCAGTGGGTTGTTTGGACCCAAGTAGTTGGTTGAAATATTTTACCCAGAATGCTGGGTTGTTTCTTTGACCAAACCAGTGGGTCGGGTTTACTATGTTGTAAAATTGGGTTATTTATTGTCTTATTGCCTTGCTGCATTTATATTTACCAATATTAGCAATAATAAATACATAACGATTACATCATGATAATGATAGTTGTAGGAAAGGGTTGAAAAGCATAAGCAAGCTGGAAAAACAGGACCATGCGGGTAACAACACACAGTTTAAGAATCAATTTAGGAAATTTTGATCAGGGTCATTTTTATTAATTCAGCTATTATTTTCTCTTGTGAATTATATATAAACATATTTTTGTGAACTATCCTATTCAGATCAGTACTAAATGAACAATGATACACATTTTGTGTATGTCCTTTTTATTTTGGTAAAAAAAAATTTTTTGTTCAACAATGTATTCTATTTAAAATAACTGCTTTCTATTTTAATATATTTTAAAATGTAATGCATTCCTGTGATCAAGGTGAATTTTTCAGCATCATTACTCAAGTCTTCAGTTTCAAATGATGCTTTAGAATTCTTCTAGAAATCTTAGAAAATTTTAATATGCTGATTTGCTGCTCAAGAAACCATTTTTTTTTAATTAATGTTGTTTTGTTTTAAATAATTTAACTGAAATAAAAAACTTTTGTAAAATTATTCTATTTAAAAGCTTCAGTATAAATTATTTTTTATAGAAATTAATACTTTTATGTGTCAAGGATGATAAAGACATTACAATGATTCTATTTCAGATAAATGCTGTACCTCTGAACTTTCTATTCATCAATGAAACCTGAAAAAAATTATACTAAGCTGTTTTCAACATAATAATAGTAATAATGAACAATGTTTTGAGGGTTTTTGTGGATATATATATATACATATTGTGTGTATATGATCATGTGTACTGTATATAGAACCATGTGATTGGAGTAATGATACTATGTAATGATACAATCCAACTTGAACTCTAATAACCCAGAATTTTGACCCAGCACAATTAACCCAACAATGTGTTTACAGAAATAACCCAGCACTTTTTAGAGTGTAAGCTAAAACAGATAAAGATGCCATTACTTAACATTGCAACATTTATAATGTGAATGGCCAGATGTCATCTGCTATTAGTGAAGTTTGGGAGTGCTATAAATCACTTCCATTTGATCAGAAGGACGGCTCTGAGAATAATTTAATAAAACACAAGAGTGAGATCAATTTCAATAAATAATTGATTAAAATTGAGGCCACAACATGCATTTCCACTGATAAATTCATGAGATCAAATAAATTACACCTTGCATGAGGAAATAACTATTGTTCCTTTTCAGGAACTCGAGCTGCGTCGAAACGCTGTGGGAACGCCCTCAGCGCGTTGGCTCTGAACAGTGTGTAGAATCAGCCAATGGTGAGTTGGAACGTCACCGCGGGTG
>JAUMHQ010000046.1:14112470-14129033 GCA_032361165.1 Enteromius paludinosus
CCTTGAAGGAACGAGACACTGCTTCACAACCACACCCACGGCATCTCAGCGAGGCGCGTGCTTCATTTCAGAGCTGATTTGTAACGCGCTGCACCTGGGCTTTTAAAGCGCCGGCATTATGACGTCACCTCTCATGATGCCGGTGCCCGTATATGGATAGATTCACAGCTGTTTCAGATGCGTGTTCACACCGAGGCATTCCCATAGCGTTTTCCAAACGCAGTGTCTCGTTCCTTCAAGGAACAGTAGTTACATACGTAACCCTGTGACGATTTCTCTTCACAGGAAGGGCAATGAAGAAGAGGATTGCAAAGATATTAAACATTCCAAAAGACACCATAGGAAGCATCATTCGCAAATTCAAGACAAAGGGCACTGTTGAAACGCTACCTGGTCGTGGCAGAAAGATGCTGCTGACTTCGACTGTTGTGCGCTACCTGAAGCGCAAAGTGGAAAAAAGTCCCAGTGTGACTGCTGAGGAACTAAAAAAAGATTTGTCAGATGCGGGTACTGAAGTTTCAGCTCAGACAATAAAGGCGCACACTGCGTAATGAAGGCCTCCATCCCAGAACTCCCAGGCGAACCCCCTTGCTGGCTCCAAAGAATAAGAAGGGTCGACTGCAGTATGCCAAAAGTCATGTGGACAAACCACAAAAGTGTTCTGTGGACTGATAAAAGAGATTAGAACTGTTTGGGCCCATGGATCAACGTTATGTTTGGAGGAGGAAGAACAAGGCCTATGAAGAAAAGAACACCTTACCTACTGTGAAGCATGGCGGGGGGTCAGTAATGCTTTGGGGCTGTTTTGCTTCTGCAGGTACAAGGAAGCTTCAGCGTGTGCAAGGTACCATGAATTCTCATGAATTCAGTTCCAGGAATATTGGAAGAAAATGTGATGTAGTCCGTCACAAACCTGAGGCTTGGGAGACATTGACCTTTCAACAGGACAATGATCCCAAGCGTACCTCCAAGTCCACTAGAGCATGGTTGCAGATTAAAGGCCAGAATATTTTGGAGTGGCCATCGCAGTCACCACACTTAAATCTGATTGAGAACCTCTGGTGGGAATTAAAGAAAGCAGTTGCAGCACGCAAGCCTAAGAATGTGACTCAACTGGAGGCTTTTGCCCATGAAGAATGGGCTAAGATACACGTAGATCGATGCAAGACACTTGTCAAGCTATGCTTCATGTTTAAAAGCTGTTATAACTATGAAAGGATGTTGTACTAAGTACTAAGAATGAATGTCACTTGGGGGTTGAATAAAACTGATAATGATGTGAGCACAGAAAAGACATTTGTGGTTTATTTCATTATAAATGTTATGTTATATTTGTCTGACTTACAAGTGCCTCTTTGCTACAGTATAATTGTAAGCAAGATGACTGAAATGATCACAATCAATGTCAAACTGGCCAGTTTTTTCAACCCCCACATTGAATATTTTTGAACACAACTACAGTTCATTCAAAAATTATTATTGCGTTATTATTTATCCACTTGATGTCTCAAACCTGTATTAATTTCTTTCTTGTGCTAAACACAAAATAAGATATTTTGAGTAACCACACAGTAGCTGGTCCTCATTGAATTTAATACAATGTTCAACAGAGAAAAAGAAACTCATTCAGATAAAAACGAGCTGAGAGTGAGTAAATTATGTATGTAGTGTAGAAGTATATAGTGTTTCACCTTTCAATACTCAGTTTATCAATACTGCTGAAAACACCTCTTTTTTTCATATTATGTTTATTTGTAATGTGTATCTATTCGAATAACAAAAATTTACAACGATTTGTAATCTTTACTCAGTTTGGCCTAAATATCTGCCCTTCTATATTTTATACTTTGTTACCTTGAAAGGCTTTGTTTTTATAAAAAAGGCTAATTAGTTTGTGTGTTCTGCTCAGACAACTTGCAAAATAGTGAAATCAATGAAAAAGAATTATGATAAAATCCTGATATTTGTGAAACAAAAATCGTAATATGATATTTTTGCCATATCGCCCACCCTGTAATTTGCAAAATAGTCTTAAAGAACCAACTTGAAAAAGAATCGGGGTAAAAATCATAAATTGTAATTTCCGCAGAAAAAATCATGATATGATATTTTTCCATATCAACCAAACCAAATTACGCTGCATTATTGACGTCTGCAGTCGGGTGATCTCATGTTCGCTGTTTACGTAATGCTAGCTCTGTTAGCTTGGTAATTAAACAATAGGCTTATAGCAACGTTAACGTTCGGTTAAAAAGGTTAAAACAATGCTTGTGCAGTTGTGTCGAAGTAATGTTATTTTCTTTTCAGTGACGTTCCTTGTTACATGTTCATTGCTGAATTTATGGAAAAACATCAACCAATATTGCATATCAATATTTCTTATTATGGATATAATTAAAGAATACTTCAAACTATAACGGAAATTAGAAGTGTAATGCAAAAAAAAATGTATGCCTATTTTGAATTTTACTCGAATACAAATACTTCCCCCCCCTCAACAAATAGAAATACAGATACAAATACCAGTTGCTTTTAGGGTTGGGAATCGTTTAGGGTTTTTTCGATACCGGTGCCAAATCGATACTTTTAAAACTGTTCCAGTGCCTAAATCGAGATTTAAAGGCTCAGTTATCTTCCAAACAGAACAAATAAAAACAACACAGAGGGATACAGAACTATTCATTTCAATATGCAAATAAATATGAACTGTTCACTTGAATGATTTATCATGAAATTGCTTGAAAGGTTTAAAAAGTCTATTAATAAAGTATCTGAAAATGATTTACTCTATGAACAATACATTAAATTTCATTAAATAAAAGACAAAATCAATAATAAATGAATAAATAAAATAAGCTTCGCGCGAGCAGGAGAGAGAATGTCGAACGCATATCATGCGCGAGCGGGATTTGAAATGAGCTTGCGGGCTCCCGTTTCTTCGCATATAGATCTGTTTTCATCTCGCGGAAATTATTTACCGCGCTCGCTTATTAATTGCATAGATTTGGTGCCATAGATTTATTGGGTTTTTCGTTCAGGCACGGCACCGAAATGAGGCACAGAAATCCGTGTTTTAAATCGGTTCGGTGCATACCGGTTACTTAGGTACCGGTGCCATATTGGTATCGGGTTTCGGTACCGAAGTTGCTTTGCACACCTCTAATATATATAATATATATATAAATGAATATACATTTATATATACTGTATGTGTGTACACATAAATATATAATGTAATCAGATTTGGTCCTGCTTAAAAACATACAGTATAAACAGTATAGAAAACACGGAAGACACACTGTGTATGTGTATACTGTTCATTGTGGTAAGAAGGGTTGTGAATCTAACCACATCAGTTAGTTTGAACAGTTGTTTTATCTTGTATCAGTGTGAAGTGGCTTGTATTGCTTCAGGGGTGAATTCCTTCTAATCTATGTTCCTGTATTCTCCTTTTTGATAATGTTCAGTGCTTTGCTACAATCTGTATTGTTGAAAACGCTATATAAATAAAAGTGATTGATTGATTGATCTCGCTTCCTCTCTCTGCAGCAGAGGTGAGCTCATTTACTGAACACATGCAGTTATGTCCTTATCACAGGAATTCCAGAGATGAGCTTTTCCGTTATGTTTGCCAGTCAAAACCTACCAATTATGAAAACAGTCAATAAAACGTAAAGAAAGACTGTATTTTAAGAACAACATATAATAGTTATTTTCATGAGGATTGGAGCTAGTTGTCACACCTTTTACTCTGGTGAGTATTTGTCATGCTGGGCTTATTTCTTAATGTCAGGTCTAAACATCTATTGAAAAGGTTTGCACAGGAAAATATATGGTAGGCTACATTACTGTTTAACACTAAAATAAAATTAGCTGTTTATTGACACGTTTTTAAATGTTACATTCTTATATTTATTCATTTATATTCTATTTGAATATATAAGCATTCCCACACTTTTGGAAAGCAGGAATATAATGATTTTTAAAAATGTTTATTTGCTATAAACAATGAAAAATCTAAATTGTGTACAGATGAAAACTTTAATATTTCACTTTATTTCTAAAAACAGAATACAACACAAAAAAATAAGATAAACGCGCATATTCGTGTAATCTGACCATATAACTCCTGAGATTCAGTTTCCTGCTCACCTGTCTTCATTTCCAGGTGAAGTTTATCTGTGTTTGGGTTGAAAGGTCGTGACAAGTGAAGCTCTATTTGGAAGGTCTGTCCTCTGCGGATGATGAGCTGGTCGCTGTTGTATTGATCCGTGTGATGCTCCTTTTTGTTCCGATCGGATTTCTGACTGAGCAGATCCACAGAACGCACCGATAGAGTCAACTCTGATGAGAAAAGACAAAGACTGTATTTGAGAGAGTTTTTGAAAAGAAGTCTCTAATATCATGTCAGTGTTTAGCCTGAGCTCCTCACCGTCCAGCTCTGTGTCTTCGGTGGGAGTCAGCGGAGTCGTCGGTCTTTCAATCTCTCTGTCCCTTGCAGGTTCAACATCTGCTTCACCGTTTACGTCATACGAGCTGTTCTGTCTCCGGAAACAACATGGACAAGCCTTCTGCAACCAGCGGCGGCATCCGCTCTCTTCTTTCTTCATTTTGGACTCCTGTCTCTCCAGGACGGCCTGGCCATTGCTGGCAGAAGCGCCATGGAAACGGCCAACAGCGGCATTATCTCGGATTGACAGTCTTTCTCCTGGCATCCTGGAAAACATCATACAAAATAATTAGATAAATAGATTTGGACTCAACACACAGACAATAAATGTTTACCAATGCATTTATTGATAATGATTAATAGCTAAAGCAAACGCAAAGAGAATGCAATTGAGATCTTGAGTAATAAAAGAGTAAAATCAATCTATGAATACTGTTGTTTCTTCACAAGAAATATCTCGTATTTGTGTAATGCATCTGCAAGATAAACATTCTTAGCTCTAAAATGGAATAAACAAGCTATAGAGTTTTTTGAAAAAGCGGTTAACTCAGGACCCTTCGCTTAGTTTATGTTCGCTAGCAATGTTGTGCATGTGAATAATTCTTTGAAAAGGCGAAACAGAATTTTTAATTTGCACAAAACAAGAAGCACACATATGCATTCATAATGAACTGCACACTAGATAAGATCTTAATGCAATAATCAATTAAACTGGAAATAAAGCATTTCATTACACAATTTTATTAAAAGAGGCACTTAATAAATGCAAGTCATAACAAAAGAAAACGGGTTTATGTTTATTTCATCAAGACATGATCATTTGCACAAAATAAGGATCATTTCACAAAAAGTCTGAACAGGAATAGTTTAAAGCTTGATTTTACCACACACAAAAATGCATTTTTTATGCATCAGATTAGAAAACATGCCAGACAGTTTAAAATAAACATTATTAAAACAATACACTTTAAAACTATAATTCATAAAGAAGAACAGTAAAATAAATTAGGAATTTATTATTTTATAATAACATTTAAACTGGTGTTTGTTTAATTGGCTAGAACATTTTAAAGGGAAGATCACCTGGTTCCTGCCCCAGGTGGGGGGGTTTAAGTATCTTGGGGTCTTGTTGACGAGTGAGGGATGGATGGAGCGGGAGATCGACAGACGGATCGGTGCAGGTTCTGCAGTAATGCGGTGGATGTACCGGTCTGTCGTGGTGAAGAAGAAGCTGAGCCGCAAGGCGAAGCTCTCGATTTACCGGTCGATCTACGTTCCTACTCACACCTATGGTCATGAACTTTGGGTCATGACCGAAAGAACGAGATCCCGGATACAGGTTTCCTCCGCAGGGTGGCTGGGCGCTCCCTTAGAGATAGGGTGAGGAGCTCGGTCACTCGGGAGGGGCTCAGCGTAGATCCGTTACTCCTCCACATCGAGAGAGGCCAGCTGTGGTGGCTCGGGCATCTGTTCCGGATGCCTTCTGGACACCTCCCTGGGGAGGTGTCCTGGGCATGTCCCACCAGGAGGAGGCCCCGGGGACGACCTAGGACACGCTGGAGGGACTATGTTCCTCTGGAAGAGTTGGAGGAAGTGTCTGGGGAGAGGGAAGTCTGGGCGTCCCTGCTTAGACTGCTGCCCCCACGACCCAGAAGAAATAAGCGGAAGAAAATGGATGGATGGATGGATTTTATAGGGAAGATCATTGTAGTAGTAATATTTAACAATTACAAATAATACTTTTATTTTAACTAGATAAAACATGTCAAGATAAACTTTAAGAAAGTTTTAAAAGTTGAATTAGTGTGACGCGCGTCTCGATTGTTAATCAGCGTTGCCCTGGAAATCAACGACCAAACGCCAGCAAGCCTCATCAGCGGCTCACCAGCCCCAGCTGCAAACCCTTAGCCTGTGGCCAGATAAGCCGTGTGAGGCACCCCAACAGGAGAGCAACACCACAGCTTCAAGCACGAGGACCAAAATGCTAAAGCTGAGCTTCTCCTGAGCGCCAAAATAACCCCTCTCTCTTTATTTTCCCAGAGACCAGCTACTAGCACTTCGCCTGCATCCCGAAAGGAAAGCTACTGCATTGAATGCACTCAACAGACGGCTCCGCTCAAGGACAGGCTAAAGCTCACGCTCTGACTGGGATCTCTTAAAGGGGCAGTGCGGCGCCATTCAAAAGACCCTCATTCACGTATATTTTCTGTTCAAATAAAACCACCCTCCGGGGATTTTTTTGTTGTTCCTTACCCTGTTGTCCTGTGCTTCGTTTGCCAACCGTGACAATAGTTTAAAAGGTAAAAAAAAGTTAATGTTACATAATCAGAACATTCAGCAGCATAAAAAGGATGGAAACAAAAAGTTCCCAAACATATGCGTTTCTCCACAAGGTTGTTAAAGTAATTGCCTATTTGGACATGAGCCGTAAACTTTCAGCATGCAGGAATTTCCCAGCATTGCTTATGCTGACAGATGTGCCCCAGATTGCCATTCACATATATATCGTTGATTTTTCACAAATAATCAGTGATCACTAGGGTTTTGGTACAGAAAAGATTCAATCAAAAGGAACAGAAACTTTGATGTCGCATGTGGATTCAGTCCCAGTGACACTGAATAAACAGTAAAAATGAGAACCATGTGTTTCCTTCCTTCTAATAGCCTCGTGCTCTCCTCCATCTCCAACATATTTTCTTCATGTTTTCTCAGGACTTTTCTCACAATCACCAAATTCCATTGGTGAGATGCATTCCTTTTATCTTAACATACTCCAGACACGCCTCTAAAGTACCTTCCCAGCAGAAAGGAGGACAGCTTTTTATGGACTTTTAAATATTGTTCTCATCAGATTTTCCTCACAGGACCCCAATAATCTCAAACTTCAGAGACTCAAACGCATCTCAAACAGTACTCAGATTTGCAGAGATACAAACAGCTGCAATACAAATCCAGAGATTTCAATATAAACTCAAACAGGCCAAATGATATTAAATTCAATTCATAGCCTAGCTCTCTTACTGTATGACAACTATTGACTTATTTGTGCCTCTATGTTGATCCCTCCAAATACATGGATGTGAGACATCAGCAAAACATAATTGAGTGCTTCTTTAGGTCTCTTTAAGTATAAAAGGGGGCATGCTTTACTCTATGCTTGCTACTCATCCTCTTATTTAAATTGTTGTAAGCAATTCCACCCATTTTGCTGATTTCAGATTAAGCCCCTCAAAAAGAATGTTTTTAAGCACATCAGCTAACATGTTTGGTTATATTTAGTTAAAAAAGTACAAAGGTTTCCCAGTCTAACAGTCAAAACCAAACAGTTCTGCTCATAAGTCTGCAGCTGTGAATGTGTGCAGACTAAGAATCTGTGCTATGCAGCTCTGGATGACTGTAGGTCACTGAAGCCAGCATATTGTATGGAATGAATACTACAGTTACAGGACAGAGCAGAGGACAAACGTGAATGCAAATAACATCTGCTTTCACATGTTTTATTCAATTAGGAAATATGCATTCATGATTGATGTCATGAGAACTTTCTCAAGGTCTGATGACGTTCACACAGGAGCAAACACTGAAAGACCGAGCAATTCAAGCTATTCTCTGTATTTAACCAATGAGTTGCCCAATTTCCTACAAGACTCATGAGGTCACGACCTCTACGCCCCTGCAGGGACAAACTGAACTGTCTGAGAGGTTTATATCAGTCTAGGAATGAGTAATCACAAATGATAGCTCTTTAATGCCTCAATTGTTTCTTCTAGACAGAACAAATGAGGACTTTTGCTCGTGCTTCCATGTGTATTGTCTAGACTCTCAGAATAGATCTTAATTATAGCACATTAAATCAAAATAAAAGTCTGATGGTTAAGGATTTAAAAATTTGGAAATTAAGAAAAAATTTAAGAAATAAATAATAAACAAATAATAGCATTGATGCATTACAGTTTTAATTTAAAATCAATTATTATATGGATTCAATTGAATATTTCTTTAAATACTACTTTTTTTTTAAGTGGTGATTATTCTTTCATTTATAATATTATTTTTGTAAAATATTATTTTTTTACAGTAGTATTTAACAGTGAAATTATAAATATAATACCATTTATTTGTACATTTATATTTTATAGTATGTTATTAGTTAGTAGTATAATAATAATAATAATTATGATTCTTTTTTGAGTTTGTAAATAAAACAAAGATTGTTAGCAGTAATACCATTTCAGTTTCTCCACCTCAAATTTTTCAAGTTCAATATTTCTACGCATATTTTTTCAGTGTACAAATGAGCGCAGCCCACCCAGAATTTTAAATCAAATTTTAAATGACAATTTATAAATAAGAAAAAAATTTGAATGTATGTCGTGGCTATTTTGTATTAAAAAAACAAAACACATCTGGAAATCATGGAGTCAGTTTCAAGCTTTTAATGTGCTTCTTGCTTGAATCTTAAGAAATGTTTTAATGCAAAAAAAATTTAGCTTCAGGTTCTCAGTCCTGCAGGTTCACACAATCATTTAAACGGAAGTACAGAGACATTAAGTGTTTACTGTATATATGGAAAAACACAGAAACTGTTATAGTTTTTATAATTATGGGTGATAATCCGTAAACATTGGAAGAACATCTTCACATTGTTGCCATTTAACTGACACACAACTTAAAAATGATTTAAAGTTCACATGAACTTTTAAAGAGCAACCTTTAAGCAACACATTTTCTACTGGGTGTTGTGTATCGTGAGATGCAGCAGGGATTTATGTATGTTTAGAATGAATCCTTCAAGTATACATAGACCGCTATGATGAGAATGCTAGAGAGCCTCATGCCTCCAGATACCCAAGCTGCAGCCTTTCTTACACATCTGCTCACCCTAAATCATGACACACAATTACCTACAACCTTTATACTAATATGAGAAAAATGGCATATTGTTACAGTAATCTTCACATATACACTAAATAAATGTTTGGGGTCTGCAAGTTTCTCTTCATCAGATTCTGAAGAAAGAATTTATCTTGGTTTCTGCAACAATGTGAAGCAAAATAAGTATTTTTAACATTTATTGTAATTGAAACTTATAAGTTTCCACATTTCACAATCCACATTTTTAAGTTTGTGATTGAGACGTGTCTACTTTTGAAACTGTGTGTGTAAGGTCTAAAGTCTCCAGCAGCTGGTTTGAAGCCAAAGATAGAGAAAGCAGCTGGCATATGTGTGCACAAGAGAGGGGTCTACTCTGAGACCGATTTAGATTTTAAAGAGTTTGCTAGGGGAAAAAATTATTCTGTCATTACTTTACTCTTGTGTGCCATAAACCGCTTTTTTCCCTTTGTAAAACACAAAAAGGAGATGCTTCACACCCCAAGTTTATCTTGTTATTTTAAGTACAATCTGAATAAAATAGTTGTGTGTAAGGAACACTGAAATCTTGCATGGAATATACAGAAGCAGCTTTATTCTGCATTGTGTTTCTGTTTTGGTCTGTTGTTTTGTGTAATTAACCATTTGTATTCCAAAAACTGGTTTGAAACAACATAAAGGTGAGAAAATTAGCCTATGATGAATTTTTTATTTCAGAATGAACTTTTATATAAAGCGGTGAAGTGTGTGCTCATGTGGGATTGTAGATGACACCAAATTATTTTTACTTCAAAACAAGGTTTAATTTGGTGTGACCATCGCCCACTTGGTTTATATGAAAACATCCCATACGGTTGCATAAAAACCTAGCAACACACGATCAAAATAAAAGCATAATGTCTCACACCTGATGAAGTAATGACAAGACTTATGACATGCATGAGAATAACATGACTGTACATGCAGCTATTGCACAGCAAATAAATATTTTAGATTCACCTCTACTGGCTTAAGACACCAAAACATCCACCTAGTAACCGTTCAAAACAACCAAGCGTCTGATTGTGAGTGTATGTGTTGATTTTGGCAGCCAAAATCAGACCCTTATTGTCATAAATGCAAAGGAGTTTGTGAAGCAGATCTAACCAGAGTTCTGCAATGCAATCAAACGTTTTCTACGTTTATATGAAAAAAAAAAAGTTGTTAGTTCATTTTTCAACATTTCTCCTTTTTGTGTTTGACACAAAAAAAAGAAAATCATAAATGTTTGAAATGCCATGAAGGTGAGAATGGTCAAATTTTCTTATTTTTCATGTGTCTTTACGAACTTGTTTGGCTGATGCTAAATAAAAAAGTTCATGTTTACGGTATTCAGAGTCATGAGGAGGCGAGCACATGATAATCACACTGACCATTTATGTGGTAAATAAAATCTTGTTTGACTCAAACAGATGGCCCCGGTAGAAAAGATTTGATGAAGCCACCTGAATAATAATAATAACCGTGATAACTGATCATTAATAAATGAAACAGGTAAAGTAAAAAAATTTTAAATCATCATAATCTGTCTCAGTTTGTGTGGAAATCTAGTATTTTTACTATGTGAAGAGAGTTTAGATCCCTGTCAAATCAAGAACAGCAGGATGAACACACCACATCTGGAAATCATGCAGTTACTATGCAGCTTTAAATGTGTTTCTTGACGAAACATAATAAACCATTCTAATGCAAAAAATAATAGCTTCTGTCTAAATACTGTATGGAACGTGTATCCTTAAGACATATTGAAAGAATATACCTATCAGTACAGAATAACTGTTGCTTGTAAATGTGGTTTTAGTTTCTTGGTACTGCAAGTTCACACAGTCACCCAAACGGAAGTACAGAGACACTTAAAGTGTCCCGGCTGCTTTATATATAGCAACACGCAGAAACCGTTATAGGTTTTATAGTTATGGGCGATAATCTTATCTTCAGAACATTAAAGCCTCGCAAAAAAGTCAGCGCATTCACGAACCCTGAACAGTGCTCGGACGCATTCCTTCACAGAACAAACCGCGAGACTAACAGCGAGTGACACGTGAACGAATAAAAAGTTAGACTTACTTTTTAAAGTAGGCTTTCTTCGCGATATTCCGTTAATGTTCTTCGGATATACTCAAAGCTGCTAAACGCAAAAACCTCGCAGCAAGTTACGCTGACACTGACCAAGTAACTTCACGCCAGCTTTATTTACGCACCCAACGCTTCCACGCCTACCTAGCCTAGTTTTATCTTAATGTAGTGCATCTATAAACTTAATCTTATTTGCATACTAATGTATTTTGGGGGCAACATGTAGTGAGAAAAAAAATAATAATAGGAGTAATAATTGACCAAATGTTCCTAATAATATATAGTATTTAATAGAATACTGAGGTTTATTTATTTCCCTATTAATTTGTGATGTCTCCCAAATTGCATAATAAACATGCCTTTAGGCCTGGAGTCCTCATATAAGATGTATGTATGAAATCAACATTTTCCTGAGACACTATTTCCTGAGATTGATATATTATCATATTTCCCTAAGAGTGTGACTTCAGACATTTTGAAGAGCAAGGGAGGGAGTGATCATGATAAAACATCCAATCATTTGGTATCACTAAAAACCCTGAATGTGCTCTTTAAAGAACATCCAGACTTTAAACTGTGGCATGTTAACTGTCATTATTTATTTTTTTATTTTTTATTTTTTGCAGGGCTACATGTGGTATATAATCAATTTGGCAATTTCTAGCCTTGACATTTCAGTACATTTAAATATTTATAACATGATAAATTCTCTCTGAATTCATAGAACAATTATTTCCCTTTCCACCCTAAGAATAGTGCAGAGGAAGTGAAAATGCAATGGTTCAGCTATACAACACCCTTCTCATAAGGATGTAGGTTATGTATTTAAATTGTGGTTACCTTACCTTCCCTTCACTGAAGTGGTCTAAATGTTTCTAAATGGATGGTTCACCCAAAAGATTCTGTAATTATTAATCACACTCATGGGGTTCTAAACATTTAAGGCTTTTGTTCAACTTTGTTCAACTGATGAAATTTGGGAGCTTTCTGACCCTCAGACAGCAATGTTACTTAAAGGTTATCAGACCCAGAAAGAGAGAACAGTCAGTGTTCTCGTAAAAAACTTTACGAAGCTACAATACTTTTTGTGTGCGAA
This sequence comes from Enteromius paludinosus, assembly GCA_032361165.1. Taxonomy (NCBI): domain Eukaryota; kingdom Metazoa; phylum Chordata; class Actinopteri; order Cypriniformes; family Cyprinidae; genus Enteromius; species Enteromius paludinosus. The sequence goes on from JAUMHQ010000046.1 coordinate 14,125,004, forward strand.
CAAAAATAACAATCTTTATTCAACTATTCTTCTCTTCCGGATCACCATCCTCACTCATTATCGAGAGTAGTCTACCACGATGCATACAAGTGCATTTTATTGATGAGGGTGAGCAATTAATAATAGAAATAATGGCAGAGTCAATTTTGCTTTATTAGCAATCAATGTGTACTGCATTCTGTCAAATTATTTTTCAGCAAAGATTTGAAACCACAATCAGGGTTTCAGACTGTCAACAGCACATATAATAAAAATCTAATTTGAAGTTACTCCCTGTCTTAACTAAAAGTTGGCCTTGTTGATTACATGATCATGTACTCACAGTCATGTGCAAAGTTTCATTCAGATGGTCTGAATGTACAGTATCTCTTTGTCTTTTATATGTTCACTTCATTATTTAATATAAGACACACCAACACAGCAATGTTATTATTTATTTAGATGTTAGCTTTTGTTGATTTTTGTCTGTTTTTGAGGCTATCTATTTACACAAACTCAGCTGAATGGTGAAAAGTCAAGAGGAACTTCATCAGGTCAAAAGAAAGTAATATATGTGGTTTCAGTAAAACCATTGCGTAGGAACAGAAAAATGCAGCGTTCAACAAAGTTCAAAGTTACACAAACACCTGAATGCATGCATGACTATTATTCATTCTTACACAGCTTGGTTGGTCAATCACATAATTCTGTAGTCAAGCAATTTTATAAGATTTTTTATTTTTTTATTTGACTGTTGCCATGTGTGATTTCATGAAAATTACAGTTTCTTGATTCTCACGCCACTTATATAGAATGTATCTTGCTGTTTATGATCTAAAATGAAAAAAAAAAACTGGGCATAAGAACAGGGCATGGCTTTGACGTCAAGATATGTGAGTTACACAACTAAATTGGAAAACGCTCAGGAAACAGCAAGAAGAGTGACGGCACACTGCTGAACCTAAACATTTCTCAATCCTTTCTGATTCATATATTTCATAATATAGGTCAGAGGACTTGACATTAAAGAACATTTAGGGCTTCATAGAGACTGTAGTGGAAAATAAATGTGTCATCATGACAAAGTATATGAAGGTGTGCCGTGTTCTTATCTCAACCAAAATCTATTGAGAAAAACAGCTGTTAAGAAATACATCATCATGAGCAGTGTAATTTAATTAGTCTGATTCATCAACACTTTCAGTGTTTCTGTAATCCATTTGATCCACCCAAGGTCATGGAGGACAATATTAATAACCTTTTTTATATTATTATTATTGAAAAAATTGAACAGAATATGACACTGACAAATGTAAACAAACAAATACCAAACAAGACACATACATATTGTAACTTACATATTGTGCCTTTAACTTACATGTACATTTAATAGGCCTAACAGTATTTTAAGTTGTTGTATCTGCAACAAACACGAAATTTCATTCAATATTAGATATAAGATTGTTATATAAGAAGATATAATATATCTGATAAGATAACTGTCATGTCGGAGGCTCCCGGGTCGCCTCCTCCACGCCACCAGAGGGAGCTCTCACCAGAAATCTAACCCGCCATTCGGACTCCACCCCTTGCCCCTCACCTGGGCCAGAGTGCGCCTCCTTGTCACTGGCCACTCCCACTGTTCCGTTCCTCCCCTATTTAACCAAGCCCTGGACGTGGCTTGACACGAAATCTTGCCACGTTGGTCAATTCCAAGCATTTATTCCCTGCATTACCTTAGTGTTTGACTTGGGCTGTTTATCTCTGCCGATCGTTTTCTGCCTGCCCCAATCTTGGATTGTTTATTACTGCTAAACGTTTTCGGTCTGCCCCGACCTTGCCTGATACTCTGACCACAAACTTGGATTTGTCTACCTGTTCTGTTCTATCTGTTCGCCAGTGTTGATCCTGCCTGTACGACCTTCCTTTAATATTGCTGCTTATGGATCAAACACAGCCTGGTCTATTGTCACAATAACAGATACGAGAGAGTTGCCTGTACAGTCATGTACTGTATACATTTTTTGGGCGGATTTTGCAAAGTGTAAAGTTAATCATGATCCATGATGAAATGCACTTGCACAATAAATAACTACCACTTTTGTCCATGTGTATTGCCATAGTGTTCATAGGCAGAAACTAAGAATAGCGCGGGTATTGCATCATATTTGACAATGACCAGGGACAGGTCACATTGGCATATAAATACCTAGACACCTCATTGGCCACTTTGAGCCGTTGCTTTGATACGTCAAAGTGTTCGTATTTTATCCATATTTATCTGGGCAAAACTGCTGGGTCATTGTTGGAAATATCAGTTTATTATCATATATCATGTATATTTTTATTGAAATGTTGTGGCTTTTTCTCATTTAGGATACATGCATGCAAAGTTTCAACTCCCTGATGTGTTTTGAAATGTCCAAAGAAAAAAAAATAGTTAAAAAAAAAGTTATGTTTGTCATGTGTTTTGCTCCCCATGTGTCTCCCTTTGCCCATATTTGGTTGTTCCTGTCTTGTGTCTGTATCTCCAATGTCGATCCTCATGTGTCAACCCTTGTGTATGATCGATGTCCTGTCTGCCTTCCTTAAGTAAAGTGTTATCGTTTGCAACATCTGTGCCTCTTGTGTCTTCAGTGAGAGAGCAAGCGAGACAGTATTGTTCCCGGGTCAATTTGACCCAACTATTTTTATGTTCTAAGGCAACGTTACAGAACCACCTGGCGCCAATCAGCCGAGGTGCGTGGTGCAAAAGGGTAACTAATACTCGGGCGAAGGTTCCCGCTGCTGGTGGTCGGAGAGAGCCACAGAGGCACCGTTGGTGACAGAGCCCCTCCCTTGCCAGCGGCTCCCAAAGCGAGCTGCTCCACGACGCTGAGGTTTCCACGAGGTCGAGGGGCCGGTTTGTCCGGGAGATCCTGTTGAAAGGTCATGGTGAGTGAGGGGTCCAAGATGTCGTTTGAGTTCAACCAGGAGCTTTTCTCCGGGCTGTACTCCTCCTAATTGGCCAGATACTGAAGGGTCCTGCCTCGACGTCGGGAGTCCAGGATCATGTTGACCCATGATGGCCTTAATCATTTTTGAGCTTAATAATTTTTTTCTCCGTATTATTGTAATGGTAGCAGCTGTGTGAAGTCTGGTGCTCTCGCTTCTTTGTGGGCAGGCAGGACACGGAGGCAGAATTAACTTTTAACTGGAACATTTATTTAAACAAACAAAACAAAGAAAACGCAAGGAGCAGTGCAATGACATACAAGCATACATGAAACGTTAATCCCGGATAACACAGACTGAACAGAACCAGGTTAAATACAAAAAGTAATTAGACACAAACACAAGGCACCTGGGAAGACAATCACACGCTAAGGACCTGGGCGGGGTTACACATGACAGGAGCACATGAGGGAGAATGAGTGAAAGCAAAACACGAAGCACATGGACGTGAAATAAAAACAACAAAAGACAGATGGAACACCCGTGGGCGTGACAATTATAAACAGCTTTTCTTTTTTGAACATCAATTATATTGTTACTCTTAATTTGTTTGGGATGTTTTTTGTATTTTCTAATTCAGGGAACAGACACAGTCTCTATAGTGTAATATCTAGGTGAAGAAGTTACTGGTGCCTGGTATACACTTAGGCTGAAAACCCCGTCATCATTGTTAATGGTGTACCAGGACGAGTCCTACTTGCCACTCGCCCCTAAGGTTTAAAGTCTTCGCTAACCTGGTCGTTTAACTAGATATATACGGTTTTCAGGATAATCTGACAGAGATGCGTTGAACGACAGCGTCACGTAGAAACCTTGATCCATGGCTGCTCTTTACTCGAATGACCTAGTTCGTTAAAGTACTGCTCTTTTACGGCTTCTGCAGATCCACCAAATCTTTTTCTATCTATATAACTGTTAAGTTTCGCGGGTCATCATAACCATTTCACTAGAACTAATGTGGATCGACCCCTGTTTTTTCTCCCCTAAAATCTTTTCCCGGAGCATAGTGTTTTAAATTTTAAAAGACATGTTTTGAGGCTGAAAGCCAGTATGCGAG
>JAUMHQ010000046.1:14156704-14168778 GCA_032361165.1 Enteromius paludinosus
CCACAAGGAAAGGGTAAATGGTATTTAACATGTAAAATAATCAAGTCTCTAAATTAAGATAACTAAAACACATAAATTTAGTAATGTAATCTGAAACTTAATAATAACTTAAGATTAATCTAAATTTAATATCAGATAAATAACTTAAAACTGGAGTCAGATTAAAACAAGGTAAAACTTAAAAGTAAAGTCAGAAACAAGAGCTTAAAAACCAAGGAGCATTTGAAGTCTTTCCACAGAAGCGCTGGACAGTGAGACACGCAAAGCATCCAGCCAAAATGGGCGGGGCTTAGATTTTCGACTGTGTTGACATATCTTTATATGTACAATTTGATTGTATTATTTGTGTCCCCTTCAAAAAATTTTGTGTTTACTGTCACCCCCCCCTACTGTTGAATGAAATTTAAGCCAATGCTCATAACCTCTTACCGGTTTCTGATCTTCATCCTCTGATGACTCTGTCTCCTCCTCCTCTTCCTCCTCATCCTCAGGGAATTCCACATCCGACTCTCCTGGCGCAATTGGCACACAGATGGTGAGGTTGGGATTGGTCATGTAACTGTCCTCTCCTTCTGGATTAATGTATTTCTCTTCATGGCGATCTAAACTTCCCACTCCACCGTTGCACTCAGTGTGGTTCTCTTTCAGTGACACCTGCACCTCTTTGGTCTTCTGTCTGTACTGGTTCCCGTTGAAGAGATCTTTGATGGCATCCAGCAGCCAAGTGAAACCAAAGTGGATTCGGCTGATGGCTATCTGAAGGTTGTTCATTTCCCCATCATCATCGGGTGCTGACAGGTTATCAGAGCTGAAGGAACTCAACAACAGGGCCAGAAACAGATTCAACACCTAGAGAGAAACCAAGAATACAGATATGTAAATAAATTCTATGATTTAAATACACTACATTTGGGAGTGTTTTGAGTGGTACATTAGTAAATAGAATTGACCAAATCTTTATATCCGAACTAGCAAAGAAAAACAGTTTTGGTTAATCTAAAAACCTTCAGTTACATCAACAGCAGTCTGTGTTTCTGGAAACAAGAATTTAGAGAATAAGATAAGTCCTTGTTCCATTGCAGGAATGTCAACCACTTAAAAAAATGTTCATCACAACAGGCTTTTTTCTTGCAGTCTGGTCTATTATAAGAGCCACTTTGTGGGTTGTCATGGAAACCTGATTAGTTGCACTCTGACCTTTAATCACACTAGACAGCAAAGATAATCCCAAACTGACTTGTGCCAAGAAGGAGATGGACTGTGTTACAGAGAGTTTGACATGGAAGGCCCACAAAAGTCAAGTGATAACAGATTCCTGCTTGATAGGCCACAAGGTCCTTGTACCTTCAGATAATTTGTTTTCTATTGTATATTGAAAAATAGAAAATTGCAACAAAAAAAAAAATGTTCCAACAAAACAAAAAACAAGAATTCAGCTCCATTTTTCGTTTTTTAAATGGCAATGCACTGTCATTTCATATAAATGTGTGTGTACGGCTGTACGCACTGTGTGGTACACCAGAGCTCAAACTAACCTGATATTTCAGCACCGAATTAATTATAGGCCCCTCCCATGTCCCATATTTCTGTACGACTGAACCAGCCATGCATTAATTATGATTCTATTAGTCTTTTGCACGCAAAATAGAAACAGAAAATCGTGCTGTGCTAAGTGTCAAATAGTCAAATATGCTAAACTCAAGGTCAAATCTATAATAAAGAATATTGTTTTGTAATAGCTGTCAAAAGTAATACAGCCGTACACATACACACATATTAAATGGCAGTGCAGCTTGCCACACAGATTTTAATAGGTGGTTATATTATAATAGGTGGTTAATAGGTGGTTATAATAAATAAGGTGGTGTGCTAAAGACGTAGGCTAAAGTTAGTATTTGTGAGTGCAGGTACGAAGTAAATTAATATTCATAAGATTTACAGATTTTATTCATACACAAAAGAAAGCTCTGTCAATAGGCTCTGTCTCAGTACTACTTGTGTCATACAATTCATTAGGCTGTTTGATGAAGAGAAAGATATCAAATGTAGTAGAAATAATAAACTTGTAGAGGCGGAGGACTCTTATTATGTTTTGATGTTTGGCTGACCAATCAATGGAGAGGGGCGTTTCACTCCGGCCACTTGCAGAGATCAAACATTCTAATGGTTTACTCGTTTTCTGTCCCTGAATGAAAAACTTTTTTTTGTTGGAACAAATGAAAAATGATTTTTTGGGTTTCCGTTTTTTAGTTTGAAAACAGATATGGAATGGACGGAAGATACCCTGATAAAAAACTAACCTAATGTAATGAAATATATCTTTTTAATACTAATAAATAGCTTATCAGTTTGACATAAAATCAGATTCTAAAATTTACGTTAGAAAAAAAATCCAACTGAGTAAGCGAGACAGATGTTGATTCAACAGCCATGACCGATTTAAGTGAATTGATTGTTTGGTGTTTTTCAACAAGATATTGCAAGAACCGATCCATACGAACCAAGCGCAACCCGCCTTTTTTCTGGACAAATTCAGTTCAGACTTCAAAATTATCACAAGGCAGCAGAATACAATTGTCAGTCCTGTATTTGGAATTGACAACTGTATTTTGTTTACAGGTGTGAGTATTGAAATGTGTTGTTCACACAGCAACTTTCAGTTGTGTTAAAAAAAAAGAATGTCTGTATGAACGTGCAACTGGAGTCAAGACAGGAACCATAGCGACAGAGACCGAAGTAATAGCAAAGATGGCGACATCCGTAAAAGTCTTTGACATGACAAGAGTCCGATCGAGCCGCGAGTTCTTTCGTCAAACCTTCATAAACCAACAGCAGCTTTTAAATTTGACTGGAGAGCGAAGCATTCGAACACAACTGATGGGAGCGGCTCCGATAAAAAAAATAATAACTTAACTAAACTAAAAACCAAAAACACACAAGAAAACATGTAACACACACTAGGCACGCGTTTGTGCGGCAGAGCGGCTCTTTCAGACAACTCGTGCGTGTGCTTAACCGTATTATTAAAGACTCAGATACAGGATTGACAACCATATTTTGCTGCTGTGTGAATGTGGCCCTTCATTGACCTCATTAATTGGTTGATGGTCAACTAGTCGTCCATACTGATCCATCTTTTGAATGACATGACAGTGAGTAAATAAAGAGTTTATGTTTGGGGTGAACTATTTGTACAAAGCCCAGTTTAGATTGAAGGTTATACTTTGTACATTGATCTTTGATGGATTGTGGTTTGTAAACAAGCACCCCCAAAAATTGCAGTACATACAGTATAAAAACAAACAATACAAATATATAGTATTAAATGATTTCTTTTTCTGAAATTATTTGTTTTGTCTGGTATTTCAGAAAGAACCAAATCTAGTCCATGCTGTCTGCAACGTTTGCCCCTCTATCTGGCTTTAAAAAGTTCAATTAAAAGTGACAAACAGCTGTTTCTTCTGTGTATTACAACATTTATAGAGTACACAAGTTGCCAGTTATGAGTTGGAAAAGCCAGAAGAGGATAATTGTGTATACTTAAGTGTACTTGAGCACAAGCCTGTGGATCTATTCCACAAATGTGTCTCTAAGCAACACACAACAGGGGACTTCTGGGTAAAATATAAATGTTAAAGCTAAAATTAGTTGATTTATTTTCTTGGAAAGCTATCATTTCATTTGAATAAAAAGAATACGTGACCATTTCTAAATGGTAACATCTTTTGAGCAAAAAATTAAAACAGAATATAATTGCACTTGTCACTTAATAGAACAAAATTGCTAACAAATACTTTTAGGACAGTCGCCATGAAAAACAGAAAAACTGGAAAGCTTAGTGGCATCTCATTTTCCGGGAAAAGACCTTCAGTTACTTTTCTTAGAGGTATTTTCTGGTCACAGCTTGATCATAGAAGAACATCTGGGAGAAATTAAGTAATATTTCTTTAATTCCATCTTGTGTATCCTCACAGTCAGAGATTTTTCTCAGGGTATGATGGTTTGTATTCAAAATATATTGAAATGCAAAGAATGATAAAGCAGGCATGCCAAAAACTGTGAGATGCACAAGGAATACAAACTGCCACAAATATTTAAGCCAAATTATTAAGATGCAAAACTGCTTATATTTTATTTATAGTATTTAACAGAATGTGTTAATGAACAATCAGCTGGTCACTGTTGCTAATTATAAATTGTTTATGGTATAAATCGTTTATTTTATGAATAAATCAATAAATGAAAATGAAATATTGTTTTATATATATATATATCAATAATTTTATTATGTGAAAATAAAATCATGCTTACCACCAGGTTTCCTATAACCATAACCAGCATGAAGACCAGAATGCAAAGTGGCTGTCCGGCCACCTCCATACAGTCCCACATAGTCTCGATCCACTCCCCGCACAAGACCCTGAACACGATGAGAAACGAGTGGAAGAAGTCCTTCATGTGCCAGCGAGGAAGGGTGCAGTCGTAGCTGATCTTACACACGCAGTCCTGATAGTTCTTTCCAAACAGCTGCATGCCCACCACAGCGAAGATGAAGACGATAATGGCCAAGACCAGCGTTAGGTTCCCCAAGGCACCCACAGAGTTACCAATGATCTTTATCAGCGTGTTGAGGGTAGGCCATGATTTTGCCAGTTTGAAAACCCTCAGCTGAAAACAAAATACAGAACGTATTTATTCAGTATTGATATTTTATCAGCATGAAATTATAATTTATTCTATTTACTTTCTTAAAGGAATAGTTCCCCCAAAAATGCAAAGTATTCACACTCATTTATATGGAATTCCAAAATATAAAGTCGTAATTCTGACTTTATAACATGCAACTGCAAGTTTACATAATGCACTTCTGACGTTTTTCTTGCCATTGCGACTTTATATCTCGCGGTTCTGACTTCATAACTCATGGTTGCGAGTGTATATATCGAGTTTGTATAATTCAATTCTGAGAAAAAAGTGTGAATTCTGAGATAAAAGGGAGCAAAATCTTTATTTTTTTATTTAATGGTGGAAATAGGCCTTCATACATCTAAATTGGATAAGTATGTTACCCCTGTTGGTGTTGGTTGGAGTTAGGTGTCACCCACCTGAACATGCTTAATCTGCATTTTTTTAATTTTTTATCCAACAGCCAACTTGAGCCAACTTGTTTGTTGGCGTTTGTCTGTGCAGTGTGAACTGCCCTTTTTTCATTAGAACAGATTTGGAGAAATGGGGCATTGCATCACACGCTCACCAATGAACTCTCTGCAGTAAATGGGTGCCATTAGAATGAGAGTCAAAACCGCTGATAAAAATATCATAAGCTGAAAAAAGGTCCATCCCCTGTTAATCCACCAAATTGATTGTTTAAATTTGTTTGGGACTTTTTTCACTTGTAAACAGTCTGCATATTTCTTTCCTGGATAAATGGAGATTACCTTTTCACTGGAGCAAGCATTATTATGGATAGGGTTCTCATATTTTAACCAGAAGAAATGGTTAAAAGTTAAAAGCATCATGATAGATTTGTTTCATACAAATCTTTGTACTTCATGAAATTTTGACTGATGGACACAAATTCTTTGGATTATTCTGATGTTTTTATGAGCGGCTTGGACATTCGGACGGCACCCATTCACCTCTGAAGATCCATTACTGAGGAAGTAACATAATGCTAAATTTCTCCAAATCTGTTCCGATAAAGAAGCAAAAAGGTATACATTATAAATGGCCTGAGGCCGAGTACATTTTTGGTCATGTAATGATCTTCTTTGTTTTCAGCTAATGGCACTGTTTCTTATGTAAATTCACCTAACTGGTGTTTTATTTTAGCTAAAGCATGGCCTATGTTAAACTAAAAGAAAGTATAGCCCGCTTTTTTTGAGATGTCAACTCCAACATATTTAATCTCACTAATGGATAAAGGATTAATGCTCGGCCAAATATGCACATGTGGGTGAAGCCATGAAATAAATCATTTTTAACGTACACACAGTACTGCTTAACAACAGTATTTATCACAATATAAAAGGGATGTTAAAAGCTCTGTGCAGCTTTAATCTGATAATGAATAGCAAGACTCTTGAGTTCAAAGGGGTCAAACAAGTTCAGATGTACTGCGTGTGCCACATTTGTCACGCAAACTGCGTTTTATATCATATAAATACGGATGTTTATATTTAAAACTTTGATGGAGTCTCGATACAATTGCTTGCTACATACTATAGATTTAAACATGAATATCAGTTTAAAAGGGAAGTTTCAAGATCATTGAACACACACAATAAGTCCTTTACACAATCTGACATGTGCTTAAAATTGAACTGGAAATTAGGTGCTGGGCGTCCGGTCAGAGGAGAACTGGACCCAACTAAGCCTGGTTTCTCCCAAGGTTTTTTCCCCCATTCTCTCATGGATGGGGTTTTGATCCCTGCCGCTGTCGCCTTTGGCTTGATTAGTTGGGGACACCTGATTTCTAGTGACTATCGTCGACCACAGAGACCGTCTCTGCATTTGATAAATAATAATGCATTTTAACAACATTTCTGTGAAACAGTGCAGTGCATTTCCAAGCAGAGTCTAAACTTACCAGTCTGAATGAGCGGAGGACAGACAGACCCTCCACGTTGGAAAGGCCCAACTCCATCAGACTCAAACAAACAATAATTCCATCAAAGATGTTCCAGCCTTGCTGAAAGTAGTAGTATGGATCCAAAGCAAAGATCTTCAGCACCATCTCTGCTGTGAAGATTCCAGTGAACACCTGGTAAGCAAGAACAAAATTTTACTTCGATATTAAAGAAGCTAAGAAACAGAGCCGTTTGAGATGCTCAAACACAGTTTGTGAGAGCGCCACTGTTTGTCCTCACCAGGTTTCCAACACTCAGCATGCTGTTGAATTCATCAGTCATGGGATAGTGCTCCAGCGCCATGAACAATGTGTTGAGAACAATGCAAATGGTGATCGCAAGGTCCAGGAAAGGGTCCATCACCATGACTTTAAGCGCATCCTTCACTCTCAGCCAGGCAGGAGAACATGTCCAAATCAGGTACTTCTTCGCAAATTCATACCAGCATGGAGGACATTTCTGATGGGCTTCTTCAAGTTCTAAGAAGGAGAAATGAAAATCCATTATTTAAAAAGAGGTAACGAGAACAAACCTGGACATTAAGGTGAGCTGATGTTTGATACTTCTGCCCACGGAACTGTAAATCTGAACTGAAAAAAAACTGATCGTAAAACACGTCAGTGGCTTTGTTTTGTTTTTACTCACCTGCATTGTTGTTGTTTTTTACAAGGCAAGATTATAAAAATGTCCTAACTGAATTATTATGGCCTAATCATGGATTATGCTAAGCCCTGTCTATGAAACCGGGCCCGGGTGTTTTAGATTAAATGATTTGAATGATTTGAATCAACTTTTAGCAGCTAGTATTATCTTCTATTTCTTCTTGACAGCCTTGAGGTATTTGTCTCATGTGAGAAAGGTTTAGAAGAGAGCTCAACAGTCTCAAACTGTGCTCAGAATTGTCAAGGTACAAAAATCTGTAATGAAAAATGAAACATTTCTTTTCAAAATCTCAGTGATGATTTTATAGTTCTCTTTCACCATGTCAACAATTGTCTCTCTTTTTATTTTTCATAAATAATTTTAGTCCGTCACACCATCTATGACATCACTGAAGAAGCTGACGGAGCTCAGTCCTCTCTTCCTGTGCGGGGGTGGGACTTCCTCCTGCACGTCAACAGTCAGCTTGGCAGCTGGAGTGGTCTGTTCATTCTGACACACTGGTCCCTGTTAATCAAAGTGAACGTCAAAACGTCAAATCTTTTACAAAACCTAGCGAACACCTACGGAGGCAACTTTCTTCTAAAACTGTATTCAAACTAAAGTGGAACCTCGTTAGTGGTTTTCATGGAAAATGGGTGTAATGAGATAAGACCATACCATATCCTCTCTGACCTTCTCCATGCTGAATGCTGGAACAGAGGTGGGGGTGTGCGGGCCGATGCTGGTGATGCCGTTCTGGTCCAGAGAGATGTTTAGTCTGCCGTTCAGGATGAGGGTGGGCATGAACACCTGTGACGAGTGGCTCCTGATGCTGCCCGTACGACGCTTGATCCACGGTGTCGCCATGGAACCTGCTCGGCTCCTCCCACCATGGAGGCTGTGCTCGTCATCTGCAAAGTCAGCCTCTGAACTGTTGCGTGGCCGGAAGGTAAAGATACTGAGCTGGCTTCCACGACGGGTGCTCAGAGGATGGGAGGAGAGAGTGGCTAGGAAAGGGTGAGCTGGCTGGAGGACAGGAGTGTGAAAGAGAGATTAGAAAGTTGATGATGAAAAGACAAGACATTCAACAAGAGAGTAGGGTTAGTATCATTAGGTAAAACTAAACTCATAATAGACTTTATAACAAATACATTCTAGAAAAGTAAACTTTAAAGAAATTGTTCAAATAGTTGAATTTCTTTGTTCTGCTGAACATAAAGGAAAATATTTTGAAGAAAGGCTGTTTTGGGTTTCATATTTTTTCCGACTATAAGAAGTTAGTGATGCCCAAAACAGCAATAATTGACCCATAATTAATAAGTACTCTATATTAAAAAACAGCAAAATTGCTAAAACTTAAACTAAAATTAAAGTGCTAAAAATATTAACGGAAACTATAGTATATCAATGACACTAACATATTAAAGTTGTTATATATTACTTTTTATAGGAAATCTGATATATTTTATATTACAAATTATATAAGCTTTCAGAAAGAAAAAAAAAATGAACAACTTTAATAAGCCTTTAAAATAATAGTATTTTTCTTTTTTTGTTTTGGGCTTTCAAGGTACACTTGGTCACTTTTCCTAATAAATATTTTTAGAGGCAACAGCTTTTTTTAATCCGGAAAAAAGACTGAGCCAAATATAAATACAACAGTTTATGAAATAGTACTTACTTTTTCATCAAATGGGTCAAATTTTGGCAAAAAGTTGTCCTCCATCTCCTCCGAAAGCGTTCGGTGGGATCTCGTTCTACTTCTGCATTTTATCGAGTCTTTCCGTGAGAAAGGTGACGGAGATAAATCAGCAGCCAGAGCCATCTCAGCCTCCTTTCTGCGCTGTTTTGCTAATGCCTAATTCCAATGAGAATAGACAAATCAGATGTGCTTAAGCTAAATTTTATCTCATGATACTTAATTTTTGCCGTGTGAAGCAACACATTTTAGGAAGGTGCCGGGAAAAGAACATACTTTCAGTATTTTAAGTTGTATTCAAAATCAAAATAAAATGACATTTCCATTTTACTTAATTTTATCTATTAAGAATTGATAGCCATAAAAGGAAAGGCTAACTCTATCTAGTACTACAAGAAGTTGAGGTTCATGAGGCTGGTTTATTCAAGACTGCTAGTTATAAAGTAGTTGTCAAATTACCCTCTGTTCCTTGCGTAGCTGTTCCATCGCCAGCTGAAACTCTCTTTCTTTTGCCCATGCCTCTGCGATGGTCGCTTGGTTTTGCTCCTCATATGCCATGGCCACGACAGCCAGGATCAAGTTCACCAGGTAAAACGAACCCAGAAATATCACCAGCACAAAGAAAATCATGTAGGTCTTCCCTGCTGACCGTAAAGTCTGCATGGAGAGCAAGAATAGACATTTGTAATAATGTTTCAATAAGAGATGATTATTCCTTCAGTGCCGTGGCTGGTACCTGATGGTAGAGGTTTTCCCAGTAGTCTTGTGTCATTAGTCTGAAGAGAGCCAGGAAGGCCCAGCCAAAGGTGTCAAAGCTTGTGTAGCCATAGTTTGGGTTCCGACCTGTTTTTAAACAGTCAAACCCATCAGGGCACTTCCTGTTTGTAGAGGAAACATGGCGATAAAAGCAGGAATGGCAATGTGTTTGAGTAATTTAAATATCATGCTACTAGAACCTAAAACCAATTTTAGGTCCTTTTCTAGGTTGAATTTTCACTTTAGCCAAAGTATTGTGACTTCAGCCAAAAACTTCTCATTATTATTTTTTCTCTCTATTACATATATAAACATATATTGTTTTATCTTACTTGAATTGTGCCAGTAAAGTGCCAGTAAAACAAATATTGCCATAATGTAAAAACATTGCCAGTTATAAGTAATATGAGCTACTGTTTAAAAGTTTGGCATCAGTAAGATTTTATGATTTTTTAGTTAAAATAACAGTTTTCTTCTCTAATATATTTAAAATGAAAATTATTTGAATTTTTAGCATTATTAGTCCAAGTCTTCAGTGTCACATGATCTTTCAGAAATCATTCTTGAAATAATATGCTGATTTGCATTCTTGTTATTATCAGTGTTGAAAACAGTTGGGCTGCTTCATCATTTTGTGAAAACTGTGATGCATGTTCTTTTTCAGGATTTTTGATGAATAGAACAGCATTTCTCTATAAAAATATGTTGTAACATTAGAAACATCTTTACTGTCACTTTTGTTCATTTTAATGTGTCATTGCTAATATGGGGATTCAAACTTTTGAATGATAGTGCATATGCATTGCTCAAAAAAAATACTTTAAAAACACACCAGATCTCTGTGGGGAAAAATATTGTGCTGGGTATCTATACTGCTGTGGACTGGGAACTAAACAAATGACACATCATTTCATGGAAATAAAAATGATCAACCTACAGTACAGAGGGCTAAATTCAAAAACACCCTGAAAATCAAAGCGAAATGATGTAGCAGGCTAGCCCTCAGAATGGTTTTCAGTGGTTTGTCATTCTTGTATACATTTCCTCCCAGATCTGGACGTCACTGAGCTCCTGGACAGAGGTGCAACATAATTTCCCTGAGGTGCACCAGGAGGAACCCAGGACCCACTGCACCAGTGCAGGGTCTGACAGTGGGTCCAGTGGTTTTGATCCCAATACTTAATGGCAGTCAGGGTGCCATTGTCTAGCCTGTAGAAGTCCCTCCATGTATATGCCTCCCCAGACCATCACTGACGAAACACCAGACCGGTCATGCTAAACAATGTTACAGGCTGCATAACATTTTCCACAGCTTCTCCAGTGCTCAGGGTGAACCTGCTCTCATCTGTGAAAATCACTGGGTGCCAGTGGTGCACTTGCCAGTTCTGGGGTTCAATAGCAAATGCCAGGTCAGAGACATTGACAAAAATGGCCTGCCGGAGGTCATTCTGTAGGGCTCTGGCAGTGTTTACCCTTTTCCTCCTTGCACAAAGGAGCAGATACCGGTCCTGCTGAGGGGTTAAGGACTTTCTACTGCCCTGTCCAGCTCTCCTAGAATCTCCTGGAATCTCCTTCATGCTCTTGAGACTGTGCAGGGAGACACAGGAAACCTTCTGGCAATGGCACATATTGCACTGCCTGTGGAGCCTCTGTAGTGTCCAGCTGTTCCCTTATGCTACTAGCAGTGAGACTGACAATATCCAAAACTAGTGAAAACCAGTCAAAAAAGATGATATGGAATAAAAAAGTGTCAGTAGCTATGTTTTGATCCAAAGATTCGAATTAAACGTAAGCACAAAACTGGATTATCACATAAAACATAAAGCTCCTTCCAACGAGTCAAAGAGAACAAAAACAACTCTTCCTGGTAAACTGTGGCACTAAATATCAATAAGAATACTACTTATTCCTACTTGCGCCTCAGAGTGAGCTGATGATGAAACACAATAAATGCGATCAATGCTTTCGAAGGATCCTGCTGTTTGGGAACGCAGTTGTGTAATTATACAGAAATACTTAGATGACACACTTTGCTCATCTATTTCAGAAATTGCTCTTTTATTGACAATGTGGGTACCGCCGACCCGTGGGTCGACGGCGGTTGGATGCACAGTTGGACGTGCCGCTCCCGGCCCTCCACCGGGAGAGGGGGGACTGATGTTGTTGTCCCCCGAAGAGCAATCTCCTTCACCTCTGGGCTGCCCGTCTCAGGGGCGCTTTTTCTTGGCGCGTGTGTTCCTGGCCGGGCCCTGAGAAGCGGGCGGCGTCCCTCGCCCGCGGCCAGCTCGACGTCTTGCTGCCAGCCTGGCGTCGTGCGCTTCAGCCGGAGACGGAGCAGGTGGGACTGG
>JAUMHQ010000046.1:14180450-14193083 GCA_032361165.1 Enteromius paludinosus
AAGCCAAAGGCAATTGGGCTCTCTGGCGAGTTCCCATACTGTAACGTCGAAGTGATTCGACTGAAAGGGTAACTTAATTTCCTGTAAAGCTGCTGTGCAATGATTTGTTTTGTAAAAAAAGAGTGTTATTTAAATAGAACACAATTTCTATTTAAATTTGTATTAAAATTTTCTTCAATATTTTGAATCCAGATAAAATGTAATTAAGGTATTAAGGGTATGAGGGCAATGTATTTTAATTAAATGTGTGTCTGCTTTTAGAGTTTATGGGTTAAATGATTAATAAAGGTAATTACAGACATCATTAAAATTATGATTAATTGTTATTATTTCTTTTCTTTTTTTTGACAAAACAACCTGGGCTGCGTTCCCCAAAGGCATCATAAGCTTAAGTTGATTGTAGCTCGACTGGTTAAAATGGGTCTACACTGTACTTAGACTTAAGATGTTATTAAAATATATATTTTAATATATAAAGATGTAAATATTTATTTAATAAAAGATTTTAATTTCGATTATAGTATAACTGACAAGTTTCATTAAGACAAAAAAGAGCATTTGTGCAAAATGGTTTTAACAGTTTTAAACAGTGAATAAATAAGAATATCTTAAAAGATGTTTTCTAGAGATCACCGAAATGATGCAGTAGTAGTATTAAAATACATCATACCCACTGTATTTTTAAATATGCATAAAAACAGAAGAAGGGTGTTGCTCACTCTAGGTATTTGGTCCACAGCGGAGGATCCGACATGGCCATGAAGCAGCAGTTTGTCAAAATTGTGCACATGATGAACAAGCTAAACAAAGTGAACAGGTTAAGGAAATGAGTTGAATCAAGAAAGCTTTTAAAATTACTTACATTTCTTGAACTGAATTACATGGGTGAATTGTCTATGTTGTATTCTGTTGTATACATTACTTTATAATTCAGTACATTTTGTCTATCCACTACTGACCTCTGAGCTGAAAGTTTTACATGTTTTAAGCATAAATTTGAAACCTGGAAATGTCAGATATCATTTATTGTATATTTCAGAATGAGTGCCTGTGACAAGAGTTACGGATGATCCTCTGAAACATCTCCAAAGTAAGTTAAAGTTGGGATCAAGCTACACAGTAAATGAGGACTTTGAGTCATGTCTTTAAAGAAGCTTTGAAAGAAGTTGCTAGCCTGCGATATTCATGATGTCATTTATATTTATCATAACTGACAATATGGAAGGATTTTACCCCTGTGATAGGCAATCTGTTCCTTTACTCAGTTTTCTGTATGCTGTATTTGAGGTTTTAATAGAGCCTGAACATGGACTCAGTGTGGGGATTTTCAGAGCCTGTGGCATTTGGGGATAACACAAGATATCACTGGCCCTATCTGAACTGCTTATAATAAACATCCAGGCTGAGGACACGGTATAGTGTTTGAACGAGAAGTGGGTCATTCTACAATTGTGTCTCACTAATGTTTGGAAAATGTAGTATGAACCATGTTCTTAAAACAGTCATTTAGAAGACTTAACATTATGTTATTAGCACTTTTGAAACTTTTTTTCTTTGTAAATTGCTTAGAGCGTGAAAATATACATTGTGAAAAAATATTTAAAAATGATTTCACAACTTTTCTTTTTTTGTAGACAACAGGCTGGGATGGAATAAATGTTATATTTTTTAATGGTAAAATTATTTATTGAATAATATAGTTTATAAAACAACTGAAAATCTCTTTAAATTCAGATTAATTAAATATTTTTACATAACCATATTTCAATGTCAGTGATGCTATAATAATAAAATAATACAAATAATTATTATATTTTGTCAATGTAAACGGACTAATGGGATAATTATTTATTGAACACTTTTCTTGAAGCTTTTATGTATAAATGCATCAATAAATGCATGTATCATTTTATAAATAATTGTAACCAATGTTAAAATGTCTGCAGATTCCTTGTTGGAATGTGTTTTAGTGCATTTCACTTTCTAATGTTGCACTTTAAAAGACAAATCCTTCAACTTAACATGAATTATAAGGTGCATAACAAAGCATAATTAATGCATTAAAATAACACATTTTATGATGCATTATTCTGTATATAAAGGCTTTACGTAAAGTGTTGCCTTTTGTAGTGTTAAAATAATTATTATTTTGTCAATAATTAATATATGATGGGCAAAAAACTAAGAAAAGCGTAATTTTTAGAGTTTAATGTAGAATGAAATAATAGTGTGTTCTGGTAAAGCATGAGGACAGTAATGTGGAGTGACATTGTGATACAGTCTGTAATAAATCTATGTCTGTCTCTCTGCTAAATCGGTTTTAATTGTTTGAACACAGAAGCGGCTGGCACAGGACCGGACGCCTGCGTGCATCACGACTGCAGACGCTCAAAACATCTGTGCATGCGGCACGCTGTAACATGCAGCTGTCACATGATACCAAATCACTTAGAATTAGAAGAGGAATCTCAGCGGATTTGGTTGGCGATGCCAGAGAAGAACATAACAGGGCTGTTTCAGAAATGAGACCAAATCCAATAGAATTCTGATGGTAAGCATTTTAGATTCGCCTCAAAGTGTGAGCAGCTGGATATAATTTTGCTGTTGGGCCAGATTTTTGGATTTTCATGCCTTTTGATAATAATGATTAGTTTGAGAGGCCTTATGGGAAAAAGCTAAATGCTTTTTACTGATTTTTCTGATCATAAAAGCGGTGTTTGCACATGCAGAAGCCATTATGTTGTTGATGGTTGCTAGTGCATTGCATTTGGTACACTCTCAGGGAAAAAAAGGTACAAAAGCTGACACTTATACCTTTTCAAATGATATAAGACATACAATTTAGTTACAAATATGGGCCCTTTAAGTACTTTTAACTCTTTAGCATTTAAAATGATGTATTTTTTGAAAAGGCACCGCCCTTTTTATTTTTCCAGAGAATATGTGGTATTTACCTGTACTAGGTGGTTACATACTGGCCCAGGTCAAAGTATACCTGGCTTTTAAAATGTTGCTTATTGAAACCAGATCTATAATATGTCTTGCAAATAGAGAAGCTTGTGGTCTTAGGGTCTGATATCTGTGCAAGTTATTAAACACGAATCAGAAGCACGGCTGTAAACAGACCAAATCTCTCTGTAATTCTCTAAGCAATAAACACGCACACATAGAGAAAGGTTCTTCTAAGAGGCAGTGGAAGGATATGAATGGACTAGGATTCTTATGGCGATTCTTCTGATGCAGTGAAATGGGCTGAATATGTAGAGCGCAGATGTGGCACTGAAGCGGAAGATGGCTTTTCCCTTGTTTAGTACTATAAAAGTCTGTAAAAGAAGAGAAAACAGTCAATCTGGACACATAAAATGGCACTGCTGCTACATATACACATAATACCATTCAAAAGTTTAGGGTCAAAATGAGCCATTTAATCAAATCATTTTTTTAAGGAAGGTTAGGTTTTGAATTCAGTATTAACTTATAAATGAGTATAAAGTATAAGTATAAACTCCTCAAGTGAGCCAAAACAGTTTGTAAATGAATGTGAATAGCGATTCAAAATATTAGCTTGTAAAAATAGTTTCCAGAGAAACTGAGATGAAACTGATGTTTTTCTTTCCTATTGGACAGAATGCATGAGTGCATTCAAGGTAAATGATTCAGAAAAACACAGACAAAATCATTATGTGCGTTTAGGACTGCGGCAATTATCAGCCAAAAACATGAACTTCACATCCATTAGACTTCATTTACAGCACTTACTGCTCCTTTAAGATGCACTAAAATATCTGAGGGCCACTTGTGACCTCAGGCTGACTCACCCTCTTATTTTTGAAGTAGAAAGGGTCGATGTCCTCCAGCGGGACTCCGACCAGTCCTGTGGGAATGTCGCCAAAGATACGAGGCAGCCCCTTCCCAGCCTCCAGGTCGGCGCGGGGTTTGGGCTCCTCCGTGTTCCCCGGGTCCGTCTTGTTATCCTTCGTGTTCTTGGTCCGCTCTTCGCTGATCCTCTGCTCGATGGCTGCCAGAGACTCTCGAGTGTACGGTCGCAAGCCATCAGGACCCGCTGGTAAGAGCATGGTCGCCATCTTTTCATCCTGATCGTTCTGTACTAGAAGTTACTCAAAGCTAGAGTGACAGGAAGATAAAGTCAGAAGGTCACTCTTTGAAGCTACAAACCATTAAAAAACCTTGTTTACATCATAGTGGCTGCGGGATCAGTCCCTCTGTAGTCAGTAGGTGCAGTACTCAAGGGCCTGATGGTTTTCCTCAGTGACTTTAAGTTTACTGGAAGTACTTAACCAGGGATCAGACTTGTAACATCTGAATTCCCAGTTCACAGTGTAAACCTCCAGACTATCACAAACACCATTCTGTGAGTGCTTTATAAATGTGTCCTTCATATACAGTGGACTGTCTGAATGTCATCGCACAAGATGCAATATGTCAAAAGAAGTGTCATTTATTGTAAAGAAAGTATAAATAGAAATAAATAGTTGTTGCAGCTCGGGTGCATGATCATCTTTCAGTTAATAATCTATATAAACAATCCCAATCAGGTCTTCATACTTGTCATGTGTACTGAGACTGCCCTTGTCGACATTTCTAAAGATTTATTGGTAGCTGCCGACTCAAAACCTTTATCTATGCAACACCATTTCCCATAAAATTCTATTAGATAGATTGCATTCCATTGGTTTATATCTCTTGGGTCGTACTAAGTTTAAATCTAAGGGTGTATTCACACCTGCAAAGTCTGCTAGTTCACTTGCTTTGGTTCAGACCAAATACAATGTTGATCTTTTGGTTTGGTGTGCTTTTTCTTTTGCACTGCTCTTTTTGCAAGTGAACCAGAAATTGTAAACAAAATAGTCATCCGTTCATTGGTTCATGCCAGCGGTTCTTAATCCTCGCACCCTACTGCTATGCATATTTTGTATGTCTCCCTTTGTTAATGCACCTGATTCTGATAATCACCTCGTCAAAAGAGAGCTCCGTACATGAACTGGGTTCCGATCAACATGGTCCCTACACAAGTTTACTTCATTCATTCATGGATTTGCGCTGTAAACAAATACAATTTGGTATACTAAATGCACTTTGAATGGAATGTATAAGTTTGCTTTTCTTTTCTATTCGATCTTATGTGCCCTGCGAAGTGGACATCACCGGATATTCTGCCATGAACTGGAATGGGAAAGAGAATTTAACCATACCAGTTCATTTGGAACCGGACCAAGACCACCTCTTCAGCCTGGGTCTCGGTACAGTAGTATCTGGATTTGCAATTGCTGTATTCACACCTGCCCAAAAGATCCACACCAATAAGGGTAACAAACTTGAGTTTGATTGAATCTAACCAAACAAGGCAGGTGTGAATGCACCCTAAGTCATCACATATTACTAAAGGTGTCCCACAGGGTTCAGTTCTGGGCCCTTTATTATTTATCATTTGTCTACTGCCTCTTGGAAACATTTTCAGGGAATAAGGTATACAGATTCATTTTTATGCCAATGACACCCAGCTCTATCTGTCATCTAAACCCACTTCTTAACCAGTGGTTCCCCACCACATTCCTGGAGGCTCCCCAACACAGCACATTTTGCATCTATCCTTTGTCTGATACACCCATTTCAGCTCTCGGAGTCTCTACTAATTAGCAGATGATCTGAATCAGGTGGTTTTGATTAAAAAGACAAGGAAAATGTTGGGGGGCCTCCAGGAACGCGGTTGGGAACCACTGTTCTAAACTAATTCCATATTCACTTTCTAAATGTTTGTCTTAAGTTAGGGCTTGGTTTTAAGAAATTTGTCTTAAACTTAACAGTAGTAAAAAAAGAAATACTTAGTGTTGGTACAAAAAAAATATATATTTTTTTAATACCAGTGATTTTTGTGTATCAATGGTTTTATAATCACAAACTATTTAGGACTGTATTTTGAAAATATGAAGAGTTGAATTTTGATAGTTTTTTATTCTACAGTTATTTGTTTTAATTTGTCTTTTATGATTTCATTAATTATTATCATTATTATCTTTTCATCAACTCATGAGTTTAAGAAACCCTGATCTGATGCAATGATTTTTATTTATTTATTTTTATACACTCCAATATTCAAATGTTTAAGGTCGTATTAAGAGAAGTCTACGTTTATTTGATCAAAAATAGAGAAAAAACAGTAATATTGTATATTTAAATTTAATTTTTCAATCAGTTTAATGCATCCTTGCAAAAGAAAAGTATATTTTAATCAACATCAAAATAAATTATTGGTACAAAATGATGCATTAATAATTTACATATATTTTTTGGTTGCAATAGCAAGGATTTAAATAGGAAAATGTGCTTAATTCGAATGAAAATTATAACACGACATGCATGTATTTTTATGCAGAAACTAATATGACCTTGGCATGTTGTTGACAGGTTTCACATGATTTATCCACATATTTCATAATGACATTAAAAACTACAGAAACAAATTTTAGTGGTCGTGTGTCAAAAGCAATTGTCAGTTACATGTAGAAAATTCTTAAATGTTCAATTCATAATGTTCAAGAAAACTGCAGGTTTGTGAATTTCCTTTAAACCAGAACAGTATTTATTCAGTTCAGTTTTATGTTGTATAAGGAAGGAATCATCCAACATGAATAAAAGCTTATCCAGCTTTGACCTTCTCAGCTTCCTGCTTCATCTTTCATCCTGAATGGAACATCAGACTAAATTAGTGTCAGGCAGGACATATATTAGTAAAACTGATGACTAACAGGACTGACCTGCTCTCATTAACAGCCTGTGCTTTTATTTCAGCTGGAGATTAGCGTGTGGAGAAGGAAGTTCCAGTTCCTCTTCTGGCAGACATGTTTTCATTTCTTCACCAGAAAGCGTTATCTAACCCACAGCCTCAAAGTGGCTTACGACGGCTTGATCTGCCCCACAATTCTTAGCTGTAGAAAATTACTCAGCTGTCAGTTTAGACACATTAATGTGGGACATGGCTTCTGATGTGCATCTACTGTAAATATGTATCATCAATTTAGCATCACATCACTTTCTTTCCAATGGATCATCTGCAGTGAATGGCTGCCGTCGGAATGAGAGTTGATAAAAGCATCACAAAAATAAACAAGTAATGCATTGCAGTCCATTAATGTCTTGTGATGTGAAAAGCTGTGTGTATTTATCAGCTGTTGGGACTGTCATTCTGACGGCACCCATTTACTGCAGAGGATCCATTGGTGAGCAAGTGATGTAGTGCTTCTTCAAAATTGTTGCTATAAAGAAAGATATCTTGGATAGCAAGCACCTTGCTCTACTGTTAAAGATAAAGGAATGTTACATTAACAAATGTTGTGCATGCATATTTACTTATTTTGAGTACATGACCTTATGTAGCCTATATTGTTTTTTAAAGTTGCCTTCACTGCTGTATTATGAAGCAATCTAGAGTGAAACAGATTATTGGGTAAGAAAATAAAACATACAGTAGGTCAGAATTGTATCCATTGGTTGTTGATGGGATTGTGAAAAGTGAGCACTGCATTACAAAATGGAGATAGATGTGAATGCAAAGCAATTTTGATTAGATAACAAAGTGGAAAAAAATATACAATGAATAAATGCATGGATGAAACGCTCACAATAAGCTTAGTGACATGCATTGACAAAATAAACTGGACAAAACCCACTGTACACACCCACACACCATTGCCATTAGATGATCTGCCATATGACTTGATTGATTCTCATTTAAAATAACAGTCCCTTCAAAACATAAAAAGAGTCATTTAAATTACAAATGTGGCTTATGATTTCCTGAGCTTTGATCAAGCTTATTATCATAATCATCATAATTTCAACCCACCCTTCAGCTGATAATGCAAAATCAGTGTGATGTGAGGGTGTTGTAGAGTCGTTTGTCTGCTGATGTCAATCGAAATGACTCAAATTCTCTCAAACATAATGTAATCAAAGTCAGGATTTTGTAAATCGTCTTAACAAGCAGTACTTCACACACACACACACACACACACACACACACACACACACACAGGGGTTTTTTTCTATCTTTGGTGCCACACTCTTGCTTTCTCTGGGTTCTTCATCTATTTGTATTGCTACTCTTGATTGTATTAACTTTTTCAGCATTTCATTTATTTTTTACTAAACGTTTGGATTTAGTGACTCTGATCATTTACTGCTACTGGTTTAGGGAGTCCTCAAAATTCAATTTAGTAGACCCAGCTTTTTAAGTATAATACACAGTAGTCAACATTCAAATCTTTTATCAAAGTTGTCTTAGAACCAATATACGTTCTTGTTTTTTGATCTACTTCAAATCTTTAATTCAGGATTTATCATGTCAATCTTTTTGATGGTTGAGGTAAAACATAGTTAAAAATAGTTGACCATATGGTCATATTCACTACAACATCTAGCTTGAGTGTATTTGATTAATTGCACAAAGCCAATTGCAATATTTCATACACAGACAAAAGACACCTGACAGTCTTTAATCAAGTTCGTGCAGGAATTGCGTATTCTTTCAGACAATGTGAAATCAATGCCAGCATGCTGAAGCACAAATATTTCCCCACAGCAAACAGATTGTATTACCTTTAACTGAGATGTTTCTGAGAATTAAGGCAGGCTTTTTTGATCACTGCAAACACGTACATCCATCTATTTTCTATGCCCATTATATCATTAAAGGTATTCATGGTGCTGTATAATTGTCTTTTTGCATCATTGATTCTGTTCTTTTCCTGTTTATTATTGTGCTTTAAAACTACATGTATTGGATAAAGCACTACATAAAATAAGATGACTATTCATAAATGATTGTAATTAGTGAACAGTCATTCTAATATTTGTCCATTGTAAGATTGCCAGCATGAGCACATGTATTCAAAAGTTCATACATTTTTCATTACATTCAATCAGTTATGTGTACATTTCAGTTCCTTATAACCTTAACACAAACTGTTGGCATTTTATTGGCCAGACTGCACTCTAGATAAAATCATTAGAATCAACATCTGCTTAAAAAGTCATCAAAACTCAATATAATGCATAGCAATCCATTCTCTGCTCTGGCATCATAGCATGATTTAACGTAAAATGAGTTATGATGGAAAACTGTTACAGTGTTTTGTTTAACATGTATATGCACTGAAATAATTTACATTTCTGTATTTTGATCTTTTTTTTTTTGAACAGTGATTTCAGAAAGAAATGGCAGTCCTTTCCTCCAAATGTGTTAAACTCACACCAACATAATTGCTAGATTTCACAGATTTCTCAATGCTCTGACTAGCGTGATAAAAACAACAGATCCATTAAGGATCATTAAATGGGAGGTGTCATGTAGAGTGCTGTCCCACAATGCATTATATTCATGTCCTCCCTGCAGGCCATCTGAATTGGCTGCTAAACTCCAACCCGATAAGAGACAAGTGAGGACAGAGAACCAGTTGGGTTCAAACACGCAACACAGAGCAACGTTGTTAGATATAACTGGAAATGATATTTACTAATTTTCTTTTGTGCAACGTTAATCAAACAATTATCTGGTCTTTGATAATGTTCTCATTAAGGTAATGTAAAATGCGAAATGATGACTGTGTATGTAAAATGATATGAAATGGATTGTTCCCCTATCATTTGTACAACCAAGAAAAAATTATGTTTTCATAACTTCTCAGACATTCTTAGAACATTTTGTTAATGGGGAAGAACCTTTTTGTGGAAGGTACTTTATAGAACCATAGATGCCAGTGAAGAACCATTAAGAGTGTAGAATCAGGGTCAAGCAGCTGTGTTGCAAAAGGTGAAAAAGTCACCTTTTCACAAAGATTCGTTTTCAGGTTGGATTCACTGTTTACAGTTCCCGAAACCAATCAGCACCGCAGTCATACAAACTATGATTTTGATCGTGTCTCTGATTTTGGACATGAACAAACTCTAGTGATCATGTTTTCCAACAGAGCATCTTGAGCTCCAGTGGAGGAACATCTTACTCTCCTTACAAGGGCTTAATTACTTTCATTAGTGGTTAGCCTTTTTTGTTCCCGGTTTCTTCCGATAATGCTTTTCTTTGTTACAAATTATTCTGAATCTGCAAATCTCTCAATTTCCAAGCTGCATTGAAAAGGATATCCGTGCTGGTGAGAACTGACACGATTTTGCTGAGAATATAAAAACTGATCTAAAAACCCCATTTTAACAACTTTTGATGTCCAAAGAACCATTTCTCCACAGTACATCGAAGAAAAGAATAAAGTTCTTTGCTGAACCTTGAAGAATCTTCACTTTTAAGAATGTTCTTCTATCTTTGACCTTTGGTTTTTACGTACTTCAACATTTCCCTTTGAGTATAATGTATGTATTTATTTATTGCATATGTGTAGCCTAATTATGCACAAAAAGGCAATGAATCGGGAAACTAGAACGATTTACGTAGATTTAAACACTATAAAACATTTAATCAACTTTTACGCTTTTTGCACATAAGTAAAATATTTTTCCTTACATGTAAACTCCGTTTTGCGTCCACGCGTTTTCCATTTATTGCGCTGATGTAAATCCAAAATCCCGATCTGATCCATGATGGGTAGGTATAACCCCAATCCCAGCAAAAAAATATTCCGCAAGGGACTCTGGAAGATTTTTCAGACAGTATCTACTGGTGGTAAATAGATTTTCACAGAAAACTTGATTCCGAACAAATGCATTACCCTCAAATCCCGCGCAACACTCCTTTTACGCGCTCCGAATTTGAAGTTTAACTACATTTCCCCAGCATTCATATAAAAAAGAACCCTGTATCCCAACGTCGTCCGTAATTCCAAAAGACCAGAGTGCATTTTCAGCTCGTTTGCAAATTTCTCTAGCTTGTTTGGGGCACAGCAGCAGTTTGCGCGTCTCTGAGTAGGAACTGTTGCCAAACACCCTGCGCGCCCTTGAGCTGCGCTGCCGGATTACGCACATCATAACCAAACATTTGCGCACACCCAATGAGTTAAACAGCAAGAAAATATTACTCTACGACTCTTTTATCACTCTTGTCTATTGTATTATGCGTTGATTGGCTGATTTATAATTATTATATTATATTATTATAGTTCAATTCGCGCGCAACTATTTAGACGTAGTGCAGTTTTAACGTCAGGATTTGTGCTTCCAGTCTGTCCTTTCAAAAGTCATAAACTTATGTTTGTTTACATTTTTCGATCAACTACTTAGGCTTTTTAGTACAAATGATCGCCCCCAAAACACTTCTACTTCTTCTACAGCTTGTATTTAGAAGCAACACTAAAAATTTTCCTGTTTAATAATTGATTTATTATCCAGCTTCTCCCTCTAGTGGCCCTGATGTATAGTTCTGTTTCTATATGTAAACTACCTTTCTCTCATTTATACCTTCCGGTTTAAAACAAATCTCTGCATGCTATTCATATTTATAGTACCCTGCTTTTATTATTCTATAAATGTGTATTTCTTTATGTTGTCTACGCCTGCCTTCTCTATTCACCTGTAATACCAACGCTCTGCCGGAGGTGGCAGCACTGCAGGGCGCGAGTGACTGAGATACACACAGTGTGTGACGTAGAGGAAGAAGAAACGTCCCTGTGCGCTCAGTGTACAAACACACAGTTAAGCAGGAATTTGTCGTTTTTAGTTTACATTTTACTCAATTAAAGAAAACAATGTCGGAAAGAAAAGTTTTGAATGTAAGTATCTCCTTCTTTAATTTTTGTATTAGTGTTGTGTAGCGATTTAAGGGGTTGTTAAAGTATTTTTATAAGCATGCTAATGAAGTAACGTTAGCTATGCAACATAGACGTTAAATAAGTCATGTCGATTCGTTTTCCTAATTTACTGTGTAATGTTTTCTCTGTTCATGAAGCACATATATGTTTAAATAATCTTGAATACACTTCCTGAAGTAAACCGTTTCTGTTTACAAAGGTCATTACTGTGGTAAACTCTCACTTTACAGCATGTGTTCTTGTTTTTCCTCAGAAATACTATCCTCCGGATTTTGATCCGTCTAAAATCCCTAAACTCAAACTGCCCAAAGACCGTCAATATGTGGTCAGATTGATGGCACCATTTAATATGAGGTATGTTTGTTTTATTTTGTGTGTTTATTGCAGGTTTCATTATTAATCATTTATTATTAATATGCGATAATTTTATAAAGATTCTCAACTAAGGATAATGAAACAAATGTTTCTGAGCAAATAATAGCTCTATACAGTTGCTGGTCATATAGTTAGAATATCTTCATAAAGTTGATTTATTTCACATTAATTTTACTCAAGAAGTGAAACTTGTATAATGTATACATTCATTCCACACATACTGATGTCTTTCAAGTGTTTATTTCTTTTAACTTTGATGATTTTAACTGACAAATAATGAAAACCCCATATTCAGTATCTCAGAAAATTAGAATAAGTTAAAAGGTTCAATATTGAAGACACCTGCCACACTCTAATCAGCTAATTAACTCAAAACACCTGGAAAGACCTTTAAATGGTCTCTGAGTCTAGCGCTGCGTCCGAAATCGCTTACTTCCCTACTATATAGTATGTGAAAAACAGTATGTGAGGCGAGTAGTATGTCCGA
>JAUMHQ010000046.1:14236162-14250298 GCA_032361165.1 Enteromius paludinosus
TGAAAGAACTCGCGCCTCGATTGGACTCCTGTCATGTCAGAAAGTGGTAAGACTTAGTTTTGTGGACGTTGCCATCGCTGATATTAATATTATTCTTTTTAACGGGTCACAGGCGCTCATCCTTTGAATTCAATTCTCATTTAAAATAATGTTGTTAGTTTACCGGTTAATAATCGTTTAACGAGCGTCGGTTGTCGGTTATGAGAAATAACCGAAATGAGCATCCCTACCAACAATATATTGTTTCTTGATTTTAAAATCTCAAAATATAGAATAAAATAGAACAGAAAAAGATCAAGTGAAAATAAGCACCTTTCATCAAGTATCATTTCCTTATTTAAATGATGTTTATATACCGCTAACATTACTTTCTCTAGCATTTTTGTTCTTGCATCCATCCACCTACACTTACGCCGCCTAGCGGAAGCCCAGTGTCGGTTACCGGCCAGTGGAGAACTGGTCCCCGCTAAGTCAGGTTTTTTTCCTTGTCACTAGGGCTGCACGATTAATCATCACGCAATCGTGATGTCAGCTTATGCGATTACATTACAGCAAATGTTTGCGATTATATTAAATAAACAAATGCATTCGTGGACGTAACAAGACATTCATTATTGCGTTCATACCAGACGCAAATGAAGCGTTAAGCGCGAGTGATTTACATGTTAAGTCAATGCAAAGAAGCTATTAGGACATCCTGCAGCGCGATTCTTGTACTGCAGATGCTTGTACCGCAGGAGGCTATAGACAAGCATCTTTCTGTTGGATTTTTGCAGCGTTCTTCTCCAAACACTGCATGCTTTGATTTATGTCATTTCTCTGCACCTGCTACGCGCTTCTGCACCGTCCCTGTGTGCTCTCATCCGTTAACATGGGAGCCGAAAAAAATACGCCCTGCTGACGCGTGCTGTGTGAAACCGGTGTAAACTCGACAACATGTAAAAATATAAAAATGGGTATTTGTTTTATTTATCTGTACTTTTGACTTTTATTTGAATGTTAATTTAATGTAATTTAATTCAGTAATGTAAAGATGTTACTTTTATTTAATTTTGTACAGTTGTATAGTTTTAATTAGCTGTTGCTGGATTGCACTGTGTACTGTATCTCAGTGGAGAAATACAGATTTCAGCATTATTAGTAATCTGTGTGTGAGTTTTCCTTGATAACAAGCAAGTTGAGTCAAACCACTTATATATCGGACCGCAATCGCAAATCGCAATTTTGACCTTAATAATAATAATAATCGCAATGTGACATTTTTCCCAAATTGTGCAGCCCTACTTGACACTATCGCTCCCAGCTTGCTTTGTCGGGGACATCCGGTTTCCAGTATTACTACACCATCCATCAGCTTCTGTCTTTACTCAATAGCCATTCCACTCTCCTCCCGGGGGGCACGCGGTGACCAGGCCTGGGCTCTTCCCAGCCCTCGCCTCCTAGGGGTTACTGCCCTAGGGCTCGGGGCCCGCTCCCCGGACACTGGTTACAATACTGGTTATAAATGAGGAAGTGGGAACTCGTGAATTAATAATAAGTATTTTTTTAATTGATTTATTGCAAATAATGTATAAAGTCAAGTATTTTACAGTGTTATTTTGTTGTGTTGTTTACTTCCTTTTTGTTCTCCATTATTCTGCAAAACTTAATCAGGCAGGCCAAATTATGTTTTCAACCAGAATGAAATATTAACATCTTGCTGCAAACACAAATGAACTTTCTTTGTTGTTGTTTAATGAAATAGTGGTGCTTTATGGGAAGCTCTAAACAAAGGTTCAGCATTATTATCCTAAACTTGCGTTTTCTGTCCTAGAAGAACTCCCACCCCCTCAGGCTATCAGCTTCACCCCAATAGACGACACTCGACTGATTGTGGAATGGACAGCTGCACTGAACCAATCAGAGAGCGGCTTTGTGGTGCAGTGGACTTCTGTGCCTTACAGTGAACCATCTAGTCTGCACTGGGAGAAAGTGAGCGCAACTGCAAGAAGCTTCATTGTCACAGGTCTGAAAAATCATTTAATGTCAAACTGAAAATCATTTTCACAGTTCAGTTTGACAATCATACAGAAGTATATATTTCTTGTTTTCTTTACCTGTTTTTTGCACCTTAAAAAAAAAATACAAATAAATAATATACATATTAATATTAGATTTTCTGTAAAGATTATTTATTTGTTTCATTATTTTCCATTATAAATATTATTATTTTTGTATAGTTATATTCTCCTTGCTGTGTCTGGTTTTTGAAATCATACTACTAATCATGTGTGTGTTTCAGGTCTTCTGCCAGAAGTCCCATATAATCTGTCAGTCGTGAGTCTGTTTGGACGACAGGCAGGAAGTCACATGTCAGTCATTGCTTTCACACGGGAAGGAGGTCAGACAATTTGTGTATTTATTGGAACTGTAGGTGTGGTATCATTGCAGTAGTATTCAGCAGCTCATTTTCCATTAGCCATGCTCAAAGACTCAAATAATTAATACCGAAACGTTATCTTTAGGGGAAATTTGGGCTAGTTCTCACACATTTCACAGTACATAAATTCTGGTTGACCTTTATGTCAAATGATGGCTTTCTTCTAAAAGACTGATATTTTTAATACATTAAATAAATGTGAAAGATATAAAAAAATAGAAAAATAATTACCAATCAAATATTTCGTTTTAATATGCAGCTATATAACAAAACATAATTAAATGATGTTTCTCAGATTTCCTTTTTTTAAATGCTATATGCTTGTTTGTTTGTTTGTTTAAAGTATTTTCAGAATAGATATTAATTGTACTTCAGATAATAAAAGTATTTCAGTGTATATATCCTATAGCAAGAGTACATAAATACTGGCAGATCATAATTTTCCTAAAAAACTATCACATATGTTCTAGAAGGTGTGTGTGTGTCTATATATATGTACAGTAAGTATACTATATATTTTATATATGCTTTTATTTAGTAGATCCTGTGTCATTTAAGGTATTGATTTCAAATCATTTTCAGGTTCCGATTGTGACAACATGCCCCACTCTCATGCCCTAATCTTTTTTTGTATTACTTTCTAATGATTTTCATATTAGTTGTGATACAAATATACAAGAGAAGACTGCAGCTGTTTGGATTTACACAACTTTTCAATGTACACATCAATCCAGCTCATGACAACACCTGCATTTCATAAATACATTTAGTCTGTATATAAAGGCACAGTAAATACAGCAGATAGGAACATTTAAAGACGATTCACCCAAGAATGAAGATTAAGTTATTGCAAACCTTTTCATTTCCATAGTATGGACAAAAATACTATGAAAGTCAATGGCTACCATCAGCTCTTCAGTTGCCCACAATCTTTAGAACATCCTCTTTTGTGTTCAGCAGAAGAAAGAAACTAATATAGGTTTGGAACAACCTGAAGGTTAATAAATGACACTTTATACACCCACACGTGTTCTGCGTTCCTCTGAAGCAGGTCTGTTCCAACCACTAGACTTAAAACCATGGGTGATCGGGCTTTCTCCTCATTGGCTCCTAAATTGTGGAATTCCCAGCCTTCTCAGATCAGAAATGCAGAATCCCTTGCTGTTTTTAAATCTTCTCTTAAAACGTACTCTTTTAGGTTAGCTTTTATGTGATCCAAGTGATTTCTTACTGTATTTTTATATACATTTTGTATTGAATGGTTGTAAGTATTGTCTGTACTTCTTTATTTCATTCTTATGCATGTATGTAAAGTGCTTTGAGATGAAATTTTAAAGGCGCTATATAAAATAAAGTTTATTATTATTATTATTATAAATGATGCCAGAATTTACATTTGGTGTTCTTTCTCATGCGCATGCAGTGATGGATGTGCTCCTGTGTTTCAGCGCCCTCTGCCGGCCCAGATATAACAGCGCTGGTGACGAGCAGCAGCGGTGTTCTTCTGAAATGGGATCCTGTTCCTTTAGAGAAACTTCACGGCTTACTCCAGAACTACACCGTACTGTACAGCATAAACGGCAAAAGTAAGATGTAAATGTTTCTTTGCAAGATGCTGACAAGCAATGTGGGG
Organism: Enteromius paludinosus; assembly: GCA_032361165.1. Taxonomy (NCBI): domain Eukaryota; kingdom Metazoa; phylum Chordata; class Actinopteri; order Cypriniformes; family Cyprinidae; genus Enteromius; species Enteromius paludinosus. Next base: position 14,240,215 of record JAUMHQ010000046.1, read on the forward strand.
CAAGTAAACTATAAAAGAGCTCTCATGTTTGGGTTTGACACCTCGTGCATGTGAAGGTGAGAAGGCAAACGCTCATGAAGAACAGATATCTCTCAGTGGGCTGACGGAAGGAACCTATAAGATCTGTGTAATGGCTCATACTGCAGTAGGTGGCACCGCTGGGCACTGTCGTATGGTGGTCGTGGGTAAGTATGAGGCCTTTTGGATGGATTTTTTGGAAACGTTCTTGCCCTTATAAACACATCGTTATCTTTAAAAACCTGTTTGTGTGTGTTCACAGGGCTGGAGGATGTGCAAGTGATTCCCATACTGCTGTGCGCGCTTCTGCTGTGTTTTCTGATTCTTATCATCCCAGTATGCATGAGGGTGAGGTAAGACAACTTGTACAATCTTTAAAGGTGAACATTAAAAGTGGTACTGGTATTATATATGACATCGTACACTAACATGCAGTCTGTATTGTCGCTGGTTATTGTTTCAGGATTAAACAGTGTCTGTGTCCGACTGTACCAGACCCTTCAAAAAGCAGTCTGTCTGTCTGGTCTAATGCTAAACTGTGTGAGGTAAGATCAGATGCAGGTCTATATTTATTCAGTTGTGTCAATGAAATTCATTAACAATCAAAATACATTACAGGCACCTTATTGCATAAATAATGCCTTTTTTGGTCACTGAACTGTATCTATTGCTGCCAGCAGGGGGAGTTGTTATGTCTGGAAAGTTATATCCAAATATGTTGCTTAAAGATATATATATATAGAGAGAGAGAGAGAGAGAGAGAGATAGATAGATAGATAAAGACATAATGTTTGACAGTGGAATCTGACAAATTAGTTTATGGGTCGTTCTTTAACACTGGCACTTTTACATCACAGGTCTATATATATCTTTATTCAAACTGATTGACATTACATTAATGCATTTATGGCAGTACATAAATATTTCAACAATTTCCAAGTGTTGTTGTTGTTTTTATTAATAATAATATTGATTATTTATTATTATTATTTTAATTTTATATATATAGACAACAATATAATGCAATTATAATAAAAATAACAAAAAAATAATAAAGTATATATATATATATATATATTATATTGATAAAACACAAAGTAAAATTCTGGTCAATATTGCTTATGAAGATCATTTTTTATTTTTGTTTTATAGCAAAATATACATTAGCAGACATTTTTATTGATTTAAATTGATTTAAATTGATTTAAAATCATTTTTTAAATTGATTTACCTTCTATTGATGCATTCATGGCAGTATACATTTTAGCAATTTAATTAATGTTGTTATAAATAATAATAATTAGAAAAGTTATTATCATCAATATTTGAGCAATAAATATTTGATATAAAATAATAAATACTGCATACAAATGAAGAAGCAGTTTCTAGTTTTTGTGAAGTTTAGGCTTACAATCAGTGTTTGGCGCTTGTACAGCAGTGTCATTCAGCTCTTATTAAATCTATGATTTCAGGCATTACTCATGGGTAAGATTATGTATGTTTAGGTGTAGATATATGATCAAAATGAAAATTTTGGATTAAAATGTTGTTCCAGGGTCAACAAAGTATGTAACTATTGAACTGACTACATATGACATGTAGATGTGCTGATATACCCATACACACGTCCTCCCCAGCATAACATAAGCAAGGTGGTAATACAATAACTAATAAGTTATTATAAATTAATAATACGTTATTTAAAACTCTCAGTGTGCACTACTAATCCTGACCCATATGCCAGAAAAAATATATATGTCAAAATGGTTAATTAAGTATTTTATTGAGTTCTATATTCTTGAAAATACTTTTTGTCTATCTGATATCTTAAATCTCAGCTCTTCTAGGGGTTAACACATAACTTAGGTCTTTTAGCCAAACTTCAAATATAGGCACAGATTCAGAGTTCAGAGTATTTTGCTAAGATCACCACATATTTACTTTCTGTATCTGATCTGTATTTGGCTCGGGTGGCAAATCAGTCTTATATGTCTCTGAAATTATTCTGGGTGTAGCAGATATATTCAGTTTTCTCTTTAATGTTCAACAGCATAAACTACCATCCTTGTCCACCATGAACTCTATGATCTCAGTGGGTCAAACTACAATCCTTCAGGATTATGGGGAGAAAAACTACGTCCCTGTCCAGGTGTTCACCTACCACACTGTTACACCAGAGATCAATGAGAGCGAAACCAAGACCTACTACAGCCCTTCTGCTGAAACAAACCAGGATTTCAAACTCACGTCATCTCAAGCTTTCCCCACACATTTCCTCAACCAGAGCTACTCCGACCCAGCACAAGTCACTCCTGCTGGATATAAAGAAGACCCACAGCCCTCATCTGACGATCTCTTGTTTGAATCGCTCTTCACCCACAAAAGGAATCAAGCAGATTCATGCGCCTACATCCATGTGTCCCAGAGCTACGCGCCAGTCATTACGACCGTAGATGCATACAGGACTCTCGAACTCAATGAGGGTCCGCATTTCCTACGGGTTTTACCGGAGGACACCAGCACATAGTTTACTGCAGTGTAAACAATGGGTCTTACGTGATGGGGTTTCACAATCCCTCGTATCAACCACCATCTCAGTGCGCTTTCTGATTGACAGATACAAACTCAGTAACGGGATAGCTGGAACGGGAGAAGGCTGGTACAGTACATAAAGCTGGGTGCAATTCAAATGAGAAACTTGTCCAGTGCGGACAGATACAGTTCAATATAATAGTTGCACTGGATTTACAGTAGTTTTAAGGGCTGGTTTAAGATGAACTTTTTCCAAGCAGCCTTTTTATCTGAGCACCTCCTGTCAGACCTATTCTAGGTCAAGGGCACCACATGAGGACTGCTAGTCACTTCCACATGTGACACCTCTCTCAAAAAACCACTCCGGTCTAGAGTCAGATGTGCGTAAACAACTGATACAGTTGCCAGTTGAGTGGAAAATTTGCTTTCGTTGCATGGAAACTTGGCCTATGTTTGCTATTTCTGAGATCAAACAGTGCCATTTTACTTGAAAAATAACACATTATGGTACTTTCATATTGTGCTATTTGGTTTAACATTACATTTTTAATTAGTTTTCTTAACCCCTCCCATTTCTGTTGACACAATGGAGAACAAACAAGACAATGCATTCCCCTGGTTTCATCTTGGACACAGCTTGGAATTATACAGACCTGTAACTAAAGAACTGGATTTCTTTGTTTTTTACTAGTCTACTGTTTTATACCTGCTGTCTCCTGCTTTCTGCACGGTCTCGTTTTCCTCTGTTGGCCTTTTTAGATATCAGACAAAATATAGTGTTAACTGGTTTTGGACATCAGACAGAACTGGTTTTAGGTATCAGAAGTGAATTAAATCTGGTTTTGGATATCAGAGAGACCCACAGATTCCAGACAAAACCGGAACCTTTCTTGAAATATTAGATCCAGTCTTTTTTTTTTTTTTTTACAAAATTCCAAAAGAAGACATATATATTGAATGTAAGCTATTTTAGTCTGTGAATCAGACTGGTTACCTGGAAAGCTGTGAAAAACAACATAACCCTCCTGATCTAAATATTGTTTCATTTCCTAATGAAAAGATTTGGCCGATGTCATTCCAAAATAATGTCAAAGGTTTATTCTTGTGAGCGGTATCTGAAGATAAACCAGATTCCGCGGAAAAAGGAAAGGACAGTGAGAGGGGCACTCTGCATCGGGAACATTGTGTTGGGAATGCTGTGGCTTCAGGCCAGAGTTCACCACCGCTGGTCCATCTTTCCTGCGACTGGAATTCCCGATAAAGTCCCTCTTTGTTTGGACAGAGACGGGCCAGGGCAATGTCACACATACATCCGGCTCCAGAGAGTTGATCTTTGGCGACAGGAGTGCAGATCGGCCGTGTGCCAGAGCTGGTGCAGCAGTATTTATTGTGGATATAATGTGCTGTTGTTGACAGTGGATGGATATTCACACTGACCTGCCAGAACCGTGCTCCTTGCATTTCACCATTCCATCAGGAATTTGTCAGCCTGTGAATATGGCTCAAAAAAGGAGTGGATTAATGCATGGCACAATATTTGTCATTCCTGTATGATGCTGAGAAACTCAAGGCTCTGTACAGTATGTTCTGATAAAGCATTTTATTGTCATGTTTAATAAAGTGATTATAAAAGCAGCGTGTTTTATTGTCGTCACAAGTCATAGGGTTAATATTTGAAAGTAAACACAGCATATTTTGCTATATATTTGAGAAAAAATTTGCTTATATATAGGCTATACCCATGCCGAGTGCTTTGAAGTGCCAGCATATATTGGACTTTGGTTATATTTACTGATATTTCTTGGGTGTGGTAATTGATCATAGGTGGATTTCCTTTGCACTTTGACTGCTCTGCAGTGAAGATGTTCTGTGCATAGAGAACATAATCTCCTTTCGTGTACACTTTTGTTCACTTTGTTTATTTCTGTATTTAACTTCCCTAACGTCAACAGAACAATAGCACAACCTGACAAAAGGAAAAAGGTTCACAAAAGGGCGTACTTTTTTTAATATATATATATATACTAAAATATCAGCAGATTATTGCTATAGCTGTTTTGTTAACTAGTGATGACTGCATAATGAAAGACACTGATGATTTTTAGTTCCAATAAATTTTAAATATAGTTACTTGCATAATATACATCACATGTAACAATAAAAAATTGATTGTCATTTACATTTACACAAGAAATATTATAAATGTTGTATAAATTCTAGTCTAGTCTGAACGGGTTAATCTTGTATTATATCTTAAACTCCTGCGCGTGAGGGAGAAAGAACATCGATGACGTCCGCAGTGGGCGTGTACCAGGGCGAGTAAAGTCTCTTCAAAGTGTTCGTGGTTTAGTCTTCACTTTTCACGGGTCTCCGTGCGCGCAGTGTTCGGTCGCGTCCGTGAAATTCCGCAGCGCGAGTACGGGCGCGTTACATCATCAGCGCACCTTACCGCAGGTGACACGGAACACCCGGAAGAACACGAGCATCGACAATCACACGAGTCCCTTGTGTTCCAATCCAGCCTAGAAGAGCCGAGTCACATCACAGTCATGTCAGAGCTCAAGAAGAACAAGATGTTTATTGTGCTGATGGACCTTGTGTGTGTGCTCGCGGGTAAGTCTGATCTTTTCTTTCATCTGCGTTTCTGCCTTAACGTGATCTTGAGCAGATGATTGTGAAATCCAAGAAGTTCACCAAAGTTCACCTGCCACCTTTAACTTTTAACTGTTGCTTTCCACTGGAGACAAACAAGTTAAAGCTGGGGTAATGGCCGTGACTGTGGGGATTATTCAAAGAAAATGTAGTTTGAAACCAGTTTTAAATCTGAATAATTATTTCGGTTTTAGAAATGTTTGAAAAATGTTCATACCATTTTCACATTTTTTATTATTATTTTTAAACACAAATGTATCATTATTTTCAAAACCAAATTCAAGATCAAGATTCAAGAACGTTTTATTATGTCTTTCTTTACGTATATCATGTATTCAACTTATCTCATCAAAGGCTTATTCATCATAGATGATGTACATACGTGTGCGTGTATACATATATATAATGCCTGAATATATATCTGAATAATATCTGGATAAAATGAAAACTGTGTCTCTCTAATTTACTCTTACTGACTGGTATTTATTAATATATGATGCCTGAAGTGCTACATTTATGTCTGGTATAACATTCCTCTCAAGTGTGTAATAAGTGATAAATATGTATTTTGTCCCAAAGCAACACATAAAGAAAGTACAGAAACATAACAAGGATGTGACAGAGACTGGGTAGATGCAAAGCATTCTGAATTTTGTGTCTTGCTCGCTTATTTATACGATGGTTGCAACCTGAATAATACTGTGTGTGTGTGTGTGTACATGTTTATGCTAAATTGTGGGGACCAATGACCCCACAAGTTATTATTAACATCTGAAATGTTTCCAGTGAGGGAACAAATTATATATATCAAAAAAAGTAACTGAAAATGTAACATTAGTGTTCTTTAAGGGGCAGGCTTAGGGGAAGGGATGTGAATATAATATAATATAATATATATATATATATATAAATAAAATAACAATACTACATTGGTGTCCAAAAGTCTGAGAGCACTATTTTCTAGGTTAATACTGTGATGATCATGATTTGAGATGTTCCACAGAACATCTTGAGCTTCAGTGGACGCAAGAAAATCTGTTCGAGTAACAAGGGTAGCATGATCAATGCCACTAGTTTGCCATTTAGTGACCTAAATCAAAATCATTTGGTTTGCCTCAAAATTCTTTGTATTACACTGACTCATCAATCACTAGATTTAGCATCTGATAAAATCATTACAACACGGAGCTTTTCGTAAGTTCAGAGCTTGTTCACACTTGTCAGGGCTCTAGACTAAGTGGTGCACCAGCACAAAAGTTAGGTGCATCCAAATTTTTCATATAGGCAATATTAACACTGTGTCTACACTGAACTAGACAGTTGCTGCAACAGCTTAAGTCTGTCTATAGTGGACGCTACAAAGTTGAAAATCATTTGAAACTTCTGTCAATAAATAGAACTCGGCATTAGTTTTCTTTTCGGGAATATGCCATATCATCTGCGGCTGCATCCATTCTGGACGCCACCGGGGCAGTGCGACGCGACAAAATACAATAGTACCTATTCTGTTGTATATACTGGATGCGACGGCGTACGACAAATTCCGTCGACTTGTGTGTCCCGGCCTTAATGTGTGTCTGTTGTTGAGCCACAGGGAGACCTTCAGAGCTGCAGATCTTTTTTTTTTTTTCAAAAAAAACTGGCACGGCAGACATAGAAATCATTATAAACCTGTTCTCTATGTTTTGGTTTAAGCTGTGGTGAAGATTCTGCTTTATATTACCTCACTTGAGGTAGCACATAAGAACACCTGTAATATTAAACTGGTGAAATGAAGCATGCAAGCATTATCTGATGCACTCAGCTGTATCCTCTGAAGCATAAATCATCACAGTAACAATAGCGACCTTTAGGAGTGTCTCCATCAAAGCATAGCTAAAGAGAACAATGCCTTCAGCTCATATATGCTCCAGTTCATGTGTGGCCTGTCCAGATGACTTTTGTAAATCAGCTTCACTTGGTTCATTTATAGCATGAGTCAGGTTTACATCTGAGAAGTGTTCATTACCTCTGCTGACACAGCAAACTCTCTCACAGATGAGTCTCAAAGTCTTGACATCAGTGCCAGGCTTCTGTTTTCCGTTAAAGCAGTAGTTCACACGAAAATGGTTATTATGTCATCTGTGATTGATTTGCGTCCAAAAGTGACAAAAAGAACAAAAGAAGTACCATATATTTAGCCGTGTGATTTGTGTGCAAGAATCCTTACGATCGGTTTAACTATGGCTGATGGTTATATTTTCAATCTGTTCCTCACACAAAGCAGACAAAATGATTTAAAAGACTTATAAGCAAAGCTACAAGGTGAACCACAACAGACTTTGACATGAAGCAGAAAACTTGAAAAGACTACAGCTTTAACTAAGGAAAGAACTGCAATGACATATTGAAATGATAGAGGAATATATAAAACCATTGATTTAAAGGGATTCACGTGGATAGAAATAATTTAGTTCGTTTATTGAAAGATGTTCAGTTATACAGATTTACAGTATGTAGACTTATTTAAGAGCACATTCTAGTGGTGAAAAATGAATTTGGATTTTCATTCAAACCAACACGAAAAGACCAACAAGTGGGCCAATGTTTCATGTTGACGTCGACATGAAACGACATGGGATTCGTTTTAAAAAACAACTCGTTTTAAAGATTCAGAGTCAACTGTTTCTTTTGAGAGACAATAATTTTATTCACGGTGCACTTTCCGATTTCAAATATTTCATGTTAAAGCAATTGTAAACAAGAGAAATATCTCTAGAGAGGGTAGAGAATGACGTTTGTCAGTGTGGGTGTGGTCTACAGGTAATGCCCACCTGTGCCTTTCAGCAGGAAGCCGAACAAACTCAAACAATGTGGGCTATGTAATGAATCCCGTGCTCGTGTTTGTCTGTGCTGTTTTCATCTGTGAATGTGCTGCGACACTGCGTGTCAAGGCTTGCTGTAGAATCAGGTCTGAGCAAGTTCAGCTTCAGCAAAGTCTCAGGCTGCTGTCAACAACGGAGAGGGACTGCTCTCAAATCATCCCCATTTATGTGTCTTTCCAGACGAAGGCAAATATTTGTGCATGTGTCTGGTTATCCGGACCGGCTGATGGGGCAGAACGGGGGGAATTAGTGTGAGGTTTAATGAAAAACCCCCTCATGTGCTTAGATTGAAGTAGGGCTGCGCGATTGATAGAACAAAAAAAAAAACTGTGATGTCTCGTAGTGAGATTTGATTAATAAATAAATGTGTTTTACACACAAGCAGCTTGTGATCCGGTGTTTTCAGTGCCTTCCCAAATTAAAAGCAAACACTTGCAGTTTTCCAACAAAATAATAGCTTTAGAATTTGAAAATTAAGACATTGGTAAGTGGTATGTAACAAAGTTGTAACGTCATAAGATATTGTATATATATATATATTAGTACAATTACATAATACAATTGTAATATTTATTCTTTGATTATATCATCTTATAATAATAATAATAATTCTTATTTTTACAATAAATATTAAAACAAAATTAACATTGATATGTAATCACAACTTTTAGATATAAATTGTGCAGGCCTATAAAATTGGGCAAATCCCAATATTTCCATAAATCTGAGGTTGGACTATTACATTGCTGATAATTTCCAAAACTAGAGCTGTAGCTGGAACAAATATATAATAAATTTTTGGGTGCAAAAATGGATTTGTAGCCCATGTCAGGTGCTAGTATTCCGTGATTATGCTTCTTTTGTGCTAGACCAGTTCACACCTCAATGGTAGGCCTTTGTGGTGTTTGTTACTGGAAAACCTGTAGTGCTCTGATTGGCAGGTTGAATGGTTTGTGACATTTGAGCAAATCCTCTGGTGTCCACGCCTCAGAACTTCATACATGCACATCAGCAGCTGTAGTAATGTTTTAAAGCCCTTCATACTGAAACTAGAAGATCAAATTTTGGATTTCAAAATCTGAATTTTCATCTCTATGGCTCAGCTTCCTTTTTCCTGTGATGTTTCAGCAGTTTTCAAGAATTCATGTTTGTGCTTGGCTCGTAAAGTCCTTCTCCGGATGCAGAGGTTGAATCTCTGCTCTTGCCTTTCCGCTTCTTATGTCCCGTGATTCCCTCCAACTTTTTGGAAATGCTCCATCTACTTCAAGTATGTATAGAATTTGCAAACATCCCAGCCTCCTTGAAGAATGCTAATTACAGGATTTCCTCAATCTATCTAGACTGTAGTGTTTAATCAGAAGTCAATTTATTGAACGTCATCTCAAATCTGTGTTACTTTCTTATAAGGAGCACAAAAGATGTTTTGAAGGACGCTGAGGTCCAAAAAATGTCCTTCTAATGCTTCAGTTGTGACCTGGATCTGAGAAAGTTAAAACCCTTTTGCTGGCCTCAGATACACCCTGCGAGTATCTGTGAGAAAGGTCTGTTTTTGATAGTCCAGTACAAATCAAATAGTGAGTAGTGAGGAAGAGCTTTTAACATTTGATTTGGATTGTTTTGTTTTCTTCTCTCTGAATAAGTTTGGGACGGCCCGGGCAGATAACATCAGAAAACATGCCAAACTGATTTAACCCAAATCCTCTGATTTCGAGAGTAGCTGTTGTGCTGAGCGCTGAGAGGCTCTGTATTTAATTCTTATCAGATGCTTTCCTTCCTTTCCTTTTAAGCCATGCTTCAATTTCCCTCCCCTGAGTCTATGTGATCTGCATCTATGTCTGTCAGATCGGGTCATATTCTTCACAGATGCCCATATTTCCTTGTTTAAATGTTCTAGCAATTATGTTTGTGGTTGCAAATGACCAAGAAAAGATCAAATAATTGTGTAACCAACGGCGCCTCTGTGGCCCTCTCTGAACGGACACAGCGGGAACCTTCGCCCGCATTCTGAGTTCCTACCC
>JAUMHQ010000046.1:14261536-14278334 GCA_032361165.1 Enteromius paludinosus
GATAGATAGATAGATAGATAGATAGATAGATAGATAGATAGATAGATAGATAGATAGATAGATAGATAGATAGATCCATCCTAACCGTCAGAAGTGCTTTTAATACAATGAGCGTGCACACACACACACACACACACACACACACACACAGATATGTACACACTTCTATATCGGCTGATCCCACACACTCTGACCCACATACACTCTCAAATCCAGGCATTTCCAACAGATGGCCTGGAAAACAAGGAGAGATGCAGGGGTCTTATCTGGATTAGCCCACTCTAGCGTGTATGTGTGTGTTCGCTCATATAGAGTAGTCAGGCTTAAACTCTGCTTCGGAGTAAATAGCCAACAAAACACTGCATCAGGCACATCGCCTGTACACAGCACATCCCTTCCTCAAAATTAGATAAATAATATTATGATATATAAAGCTCAAATATAATTGAATTCAAAGATTTATGAAAAAATGCATCACAATGTCCACAAAAAAACGGTTTCCAACAGTTATAACCTGAAATGTTTCTTAAGCAGCAAATCAGTATATTAGAATGATTCCTGAAGGATCATGTGACATACAGTCATACAGACTGGAGTAATGACGCTGAAAATTTATTGTAATATTTTAAATTACAATAATTTCTCACAATATTTTGGATCAAATAAATGCAGACTTGGTGAGTGTAAGAGTCTTCTTTCAAAAACATTCACACTCTTACTAACCCCAAACTTTTTAAACTGAATGAATGAACTGCTGAAGCTGAATGCTAAATGTCTGTGTTGGAGACTTGCTGCATTCAAAATCTCTATCAGACCCCTGATCATGTAGCGTTATCGTCCCTGCAATTAGTGTTTCCTTCATCCAGTGCCATCACTAACCTGCCAAGCAGACCCCATAATTCTCACACAAGGACACCTCAGACTGTAAAGCTCATTACACAGAGATCATGCTGATCTGTAATGAAATCAGACTGCATCAGTAACTCACCTGCTTCTGCATTTCAATGTTCAGCCCGTAAGACATTTCATAATACTGTGGAAGGAAACAAGGGCAGTTCAATTACATCACATAAATCACCATTACATCCACCCAAATGCTCTAAATGTGTTACCAGAGGACAGAAATGACCCATATTCACAGCGAAAGACCTGACACTCATTTCGCTTTCATATTAATGTATGTAGATCATCTGCTATATCTATGCATTTGACAGATGCCTTTATCCAAAGCGATTTATTGTGCATTTATTACGTGTTTAATATTGATCAACTGAGCTACAGTATCTTAACTCCATCATTTATCAGTTTGCACTTTTTTTTTATCACAGTTTTTAATAAAATAGTGTTATTTGGCAGGGAACAACTATTAATTGAGCATTTCTTTGTGTGTATTTTTTATTTTGCTAAACATCTTGTTTGATTACACTGTATGGCCTGGTTTAAAAAAATACAATTAATCAAATCAAATAAAAATATAATCCATACATTTTTCATTTAATTAATTTTTTAAGTCATATTCATGCACTACAAAATGTACAATGTTTCACTAATTGTTCCTATATTTTAGCAGTAATAAATATGCTTTTCCAATGAATTATTTAGTTATTGGCCAACTTGAAATGATCAGCATCAACCAATAATTGCGCTGTTTTGCCAGTTGACAATTGATTTATTTTTTTTCATTCCAAAATGACCAAATGCCTTGAGAACAGATCATTTTTATCTTGTATAGTAAATCTTTTTCAGTGAATTTCAAATAAATTCAATATGTAAAATACAATATTTACAATACTTAAAATTTCACAATACGATATTTTTGTATATACACAGCACTGGGTAATAACTGATTAAATGTCATGTGTAATCACTCCAAAACTTAAGTACTTGTAATTAGATTATATTACATTTTGATACTTAATCAGACTACAGTTACCTTAGATTACATGATAACATATTAATTTTTATTATCAGTATTAGTATAAAATATATATATATAAACACACACATATATATATATATATATAATTTATTTAGCTTAGGTTTTCAGTGCGGTGACTATATGCACTGCCATTATATTGGTCAAGATCATACTGACCACCAAAAAATATTGATCAACCACAACCATCATCTTAGTTACAGCTAAGGATTATGGGTAATGTTGCCGAATGTCACACTTACCATGATATAATGTCTGTGCATCTCTGTTTTCTCACTCGCCAACTTCTCACATTCCAGCTTCAGACTGAAAAAACAGAAAACGACACACACTGTGAGGTCATGTGACACTGTGCCCTCTTCATGTGACACTGGTCTATAGGCCACGACATCAGCCCTTCCAACATGAAACAGAACCACATTTACAACATCTATTACTGAAGCCGGTCCAGTTTTATAACATACACTGATGTTTACTGTTCTAAAGAAAGATGTTCAGTAGCTTTTGTAATTGCTCTTAATGAGACTATCAGGTTTAGCTGGCTAATAGTCTGTATCAGCTAATACAGGCGTTTCTAGTCGCCGGAGTGATTTTAGAGTTAGATAATCTCATCAGCTTTGCACAGGTGATCCCAACCGCAGTTCTTCATACAGATCTAAATCACAACATGATTGAATGAAATGCAGATGCAATTATAGGAAATGAAGTAAACATCAAGGAACACGGGAAGCTTTTCAACATCGCTTTGATTTTATGAGTCACTTGAGTTACATTTGGAGAGTCTATGAATAATACCACGATGAATCCTCCAGGATGAGGTGAAGTGAAGGTCATGCGTCTGTGTACCTGTGATACTGGGCCTGGAACAGCTGGAATTCCTCTTTTATATGGTCGAGAGTTTCCAGGACTGTGAATTTCATGCCGCCGTGGCCTGACACCATCGGAGCCTGAAAACACACAAGCATTGTCACTCCCACACAGCCTTCGGTTAGCCTATTATTTACTATTTCCACATTGTAATGGGATTACATTACTAATGACTCTGTATGGAGTAATCATGTTAGGTAATCTCAGGAGGACTATACAAGGATAGATTTTCAGTTCTGCCCACTGTGGGTAAATATGGGTCTGCTATTATTTACAAGACGATGCCATGTAAAATGAATGTTTTCATGTTTTATGTTATGAAGTTATGTTATGTTATGATGTTTTCAAAAAATAGTGTTATTTGGTGTATGGACTTGCATAATGCATGCACAATAAAATAAAACACTGTACAGATTGCATCTTTTTCATTACAATAAAATAATATCATAAATGGCAACAAATAACCAAGTATGGACTTGTGTGTGATTTGCATACAGTAGATATTATGGAGTCAATGACAACCATAATAATTCATCACATGCACTAACCGTCACAAACAGATGATCTTACACTAAAGGTATTTTATTTTATTGTTTAAGTGGGAATACACAATTAAATCCTCACACACACCCACACACATACGCTGACTGCACAAAGGAGGTTTCACTGCATGAGTAAAGAGAGACTTTATATGACACAATAAATGCTTTGTTTTGTCAGCTTTATTAAAAACACAAGACCGACTGCAGGCACATATTCAATATTCACCTTGATATGACCCCTGATAGAAACCAGACCATCAATAACAGCTAACAGCACGTCTTACAAACTATGACAACAATTGTTTGTTAGACAATGCCAGCAAATCATGATGCATGTGTACTTGCGCTATGTCGTTTCACCAAAAAATGATCTATTAAATAAATTAAAAATAAAAATAAAGATTTTGTCTGTTAGACAAGGTCAACAAAAGATTCTGTGTCTATGGAGTTGCACTTCGCCTTTTATAAAACAAAAATGATGTGCTGACCTGCACTTCATATCAATATAACATAAGTTTAAATTAAAAAATAAATAAATAAATAAACATTTACACAAAATCAAATATATTTTATCCTGTTAGACAATGCCAAACAATGATAGGCTTGCACTATGCTCTTTTAAAAAAAATAAATATAAATGAATAAACACCTTGCCATGAAAAATTACTTGCACTTCTACATCAAAGCAATATTTAATGAAACTAAAAATGTAAAGGTCTGTAATAGACTAATTAGTTGATTAGACATGCCAAAAATGATGCCTTTTACCTCAAAATAAACTAATATTTAGTTTGATAGACCATGCCAACAAATGCTGCGTTGAGATGTTTACGCTGGGATATGGTGAAGAGCAGATATTCAGGCTTTGGTCAGTAAACAAGAGGGCGTTGTACCGAGAGTACAGCAGGACAGAGCCATGAATTGTCACACAGACTGTTCCTCTCACACCAGCCCTGAAAGAACGCAGTCATCTATCTCACACTGTTTACTGTGCAGGGCACTTTCAGACGAGAGATAGAGACGGAGAGGGGAGGGGGGAATCACAGAGCCGTGAATAACCGTAGGCTGCTGAAATATTCAGCACATGTGGCACAAATACAAGAGCAGTAACAGCCGTGTGTGTGCAAACGACACATGAACCTGCTGCGTTCCCAATCCACGCTTCCTGTGCGGATTGCTGCTATTGGCAAAAACAGAACAGTTCGGCGAGGAAAAAACAAGCACATCTGTTCGGAGCGGAATGGTCTCATTCCAGGAGACTGAATCTGTACTGTACATCAGCTCTGATGAGCAGCTTGTTAAGGCCTCGATACACAATACTGCTCTGATGAGAACTGACACCATGCACCGCCGCCTCAACACACACACGTGCACCCGCTGCACTTCATCTGCTTATTTGGGCTGTTCATTTTACATCTTCATTTGATGCTGCTGATTATCAAAATATCACAAAACTAAACATGATGATTAAAAGAATTGTTCAAACAAACATAAAAATACAGTCACCCTCAGGCCATCCAAGATGCAGATGAGTTTGTTTCTTCATCAGAACATATTTGGAGAAATGTAGCATTCCATCACTTGCTCACCAACGGATCCTCTGCAGTGAATGGGTGCCGTCAGAATGAGAGACCAAACAGCTGATTAAAAACATCACAATAATCCACACTACTCCAATACAGTCCATCATATAATGACTTCAAATGAATCATTTTTAATCTTCTGGGTTATATGCATCCTCTACCCATAATAGAACTTTCTCTAATGAAAAAAGTCATCTCCACTGAATCAGGAGAGAAGTTCTAAACAAACATGTGGATTTTGATGAGAGGAAGTCTTTTTCACTGGAGGAATTATTAATTATGCTGACTCTTTATTTTTTGCCAGAAGTGACATTTTAAAGTTAAAATGCCTTGATGGATTTGTTTCTCACAAACATGCAGCTTTTCACATCACAAGACAGTAATTTATGGACTTAGTGTTGTGGATTATTGTTTTTATTGATTATTTAGGTTTTTATCAGTGGATAATCATGGAGTTCAATCAGCACCAGCACACCTTCGAAATGCATGGTATGGAGGCAAATCAATGCCAACTCCCCAAAGGCAAATCCAGGTCCCCGTGGATTCCAGTCCATGTGGCCCGGGTCCAGAACCAGATTTGTGGTCTGATATGCCAGCTCTAAATTTCCGTGGATTCCGATCTGCCATTTACTGAGTCCAGTTCCAGAGTTACGTCCAGGAGTGCCGTTCCCAAATCCAGTGCCAGAGTTTCAGCTGGTAGCGCAGATCCCGAATCCAGTTCCAGGGTCTTGACCAGGAGAACCGATCCCAATTGCAGTTACAAGTTTACAGCTGGGAATGTCGAATTCCATTTCCAGCCCCCAGATTACAGTCAGGAGTGCCGATTCCAGTCACAGTTCCAGAGTCTTGGCCAGGAGTGCCGATCCCGAATCCAGCTCCTAGTTCACAGCCAGGAGAGCCGATCCTGAATCCAGTTCATGATTCACAGCCACTATCAGCCAGGGGAGCCATTCCTAATTCCAGTTCCAGAGTCATGGCCAGGAGAGCTGTTCCCGAATCCAGTTCCTAGTTTACGGACAGGGGTGATGATCCTGAATCCAGGACCTGAATCACGGCCAGGAGAGCCGTTCCCGGTTCCAGTTCCTAATTTACGGCAAGGAGAGCCATTCCCTATTCCAGTTCCGGCCAGGAGTTCTGATCCCAGCCCCTAGGTTACGGCCTGGAGTGCCGATCCCGATCCCAATTCCAGAGTCTACGCTGCAAGAGTGCTCTCCAGAGCCCGGTCCTTCTGATCCTGATCCGCCATGACCCGTCAAGGCTACGATCCCGTCCTGGAGGCATTTAGTGACTCTACCCCATGCAGCCTCCAGGACGCCCACCCTCCCTTCCCTTATGGATGTCTCTAGGTGCGAGGACGCACCTTCCGGGAGGGGGAGATGATGTCACTCTCCTGTCTGTGTTCAGTGTAACTAGTTGGTTTCGTTTATTATTTCCTGTGTGTCCTTTTATGGTCTTGTTCCTGTTCTTGTTTAGTTGATTAATTAACCCGTCCCACCTATGCTTCTCACCTGTCTGTAGTTTGCTCTTGTGTATATAACCCTGTTGTGTTTTGTCTTAATTTACGGTGTAAATGTATCTTTCATTAAAAGCTTAAGTTAATCACAAGCACTGAGTCTTCGCGTAAAAACACCCTGACACTGAGAGTGAGTAGAATTTCAGTCATATTTTCATTTTTAGGTGAACCATTCCTACCATCCGAGGAATTCAAGCCACCACCTAAATGCACTTTTGCTAATTCTGCAGTCCGTGCAGTCACCGTTTCTACTGCATGCAATATGTTCCATCAAAGCACAATTACTGAACTTTTTAAGTTGACAGTGTCATGAAAACAGCGTTAATGGGTCGAGACTGTTAGTCACATAACATGCCCATCCAAAACGAGCACAGATCGATTCCAACAGCATTCTGTGTAAACAGATCCTCCCTCTGCTATCTGACATCTCAATAGTGAAAAGCACTGCTGTGAACTGTGGGTCAATGATACCTTGAATGGATTTTATTTGTGGGCTTTTCTGTATTGATTTTATTTTACAGGTGTGTTTATCGTTATTTTGAATAGCGCATTGTATTGTATTGTCTTTTAGACAACAGCAAAGAAATATGTATGGACATGGCTTATGCCTTTTGTAATACAACACAATAAAGTGCTTTAAAAAATACAGATTTCAAGAAAATACCTGTAAAAACAATAAGATGGTAATTTCCTACCAGGACATGATTAATTCTTCATTTGTTTTTATTTCAGTGTGCTTATGTTGCTCTATTAAAAAGTGTCTGCTAAACACAAAGATGTCTGCTTTGTTCACAAATTAACCACCAGCAAATCATGCGGCAAGTATTTCTACTGATTTTTTACTATCTGAAAAAATGTGCACATAAAACTGACAGGATGGGGTTTTGAGGGATGTTGTTATTTTAAGTTAAGTGTTAGTAGAGCTAGTGTGCGCTAAAACCAGATCTGATCACTAACACCATCAACATAATGATAGTAAATACAGCACAGATGGTGAAAAATACACAAACCGCACACATATTCACACCATGCTGCTTCATGTCCGAGGATGCTTACATCTGGTACTATCGTCACACTCGTGTGAACCCATCACAAATGCGCAGTGCTGAGTAGAGTGCAACTGTACGGTTTACATTCATTTTCCCACACAGAAACTGATTTGTTAAAATAGCAAAAGAGCTCTGCAATGACTGCCAACTTTCACAAAGCACTGCAAAAAATGCCACTTACACATTTGCATATCTGTCTATACATTTTTCATAATATATTGTTTTTAGTCATTCGTTTTCTGAGCAATTCTTCCACTTTTGAATGTAAAAGCACAGTAAGTAGGCCTTTCTTTGTCTATTTAAATAACATATTATGCATCCGTAAACAATAGTTGTCAATTATCTGAAAAATGATTTACTAAAACTGAAATAAATAAAATATAATAAGAATAAAAATAAAAATGCAATACAAACTTGCACTACAGCATACTGCAATTAAAAAAAACCTTAATGGTAAATAGAAAAATAAAAAGTCAAAATACAAATAAACATTTTTACAGTCTCAATGATATAAATAGAATATAAAAAAATAAATAAATTACTAAAACTTTAACTGAAATGAAAAACCAAAACCAAAAAGAATTAACTGACAAAAAATGACTAAAACTTACCCAATGTTAAAGGGAAAAAAATCAAATAATAAAAAAACATATTTATAAAAACCACAAGAGCATCTGAATGGATGGGATCAGAGAGGCAGATGCTAATCCCAGGTGTAAAGCAGGCATGAGCGTCCCGTATCAGATCTGACAGGGTTTTGAGAGCAGACAGAAGCTGCCCACTAGAGTCAGTTCATCAGCGGCCCAGCAGGCAACAGCACACACAGACATTGCGCATTACCACATACCGTCCGCTAAACACACAGATGTAAAAACAGCACACACAAACTAACCAAAGCACACTCTCTAAAGGTCATTTATTATGCACGCGAAAATTCCTCACTTTAAAGCTAATGCGTGTTACCACAAAACTGGGTCTCCATGGGCCTGTAATAACATGCCATCATAGCGAAGGTAGCTTTGAAGTGCAGCTCAGTGTGTGAGAGTGTGTGGTATCGTGTTGCCCAGTGACGATGATGGAACATGACATTTGCAGTGGAGAGTGGGGTGGCCTGGATCCATATGTAGCAACATGCAGCAATAACTCGAACAAAACATTCATTCACCCGTCCATCCATCTGTCCATCCCTCCACCGCACAGAGCAAACTCAAGCCACAAATCTCTCACTGTGTTCATGACTGTCCTTCTACTGTATTTCTGCCTCATTCCTCCTCTTCTGCACATACACATCTGCTCATCTCTCACAACAAAGTGTTTTACTAGCATGCCTTTTTAATATACAAAAAACTGAAATAAATCTAAAAAATAAAAGTGCATATATATACATATATACATATATAAAAAATAGAATCTGTAGCCAAAAACTTATTTTATATAAAATATTTGATGTTTTCACTTTATAGTTATCAATAATGTATTCAGTAATATATATATATATATATATATACACATGCATTACAACTAAATTATAATTTAAATAAGTATTACTTACAATAATTATTTGTGTTAGTATGTACGTATATGTGAAATAAAATAATTTAATTTATGTGAAAGAATTACACCTGTTCTAATTAATATTTGCGCATGTGTGTGTGTGATTGTTTAAGTGTGTGCCAGCTTGAGGAGAAGGGCTTCCCCAACTAAGTTGTGATTCCTCTTAAGGTTTCTTGATTGTAGATTAATATAGATATAGATTCATGTCAAAAACAGTAATAAAATCATATAATGTGTGTGATATACATTAACAATACATATTCAGATATAAAAAAAAAGTAAATTATTCCAAGTAAAATGTTTAGCAAAAAAAATCTAAAAGGCTGTTTAATAACATGCTTATTATAAATATATATTTATATATATCTTACGGTAACTGTAATGGGACTGCAGGCCTATGTGTTTTCTCAGCCCGTGCATCAATCACTGAACCCATAACGCTGTAATTAACTCTTCATCGTAACCTTAACCCTGACCCTAACACCAAACAAAACGCACGTTTAAACGGGCCCCGCGCTCAACTCAACGATCCGCTAGAGACGATCTGAGACGGAAAGTTCATTAGGTTGCGGTACCTGGGGTCTTCCGTGCGGATACATGTTTCTGGAGGTCATCCACGGGGATCTCGATGGTCAGGACCGACACCGAACCCCCCCGCGTCCGCTGCGGAAATCAGCTTCACTCCTACACGCTCCAAACGTTCCCGAGTAAGTGAAGAATTAAAAGGTATCCGATGAAAAGTTTAAAAACGTTCTGTTCGCCTGGATCAAACGCTCTTCCTCTTTATGACGCACAGTTACGCCGCGCTACAATGTAACAAGATCATCCTGTGCGGGGCGCGTGCACGACGAGCGCGCGTCGGAGATCAGAGGAACATAAACAGCTCTGACCTGCGCGCACACGCGCTCTGAATAATCAGCGAATCGGCTCGCTCGAACGATTCACTGGTTCGCTTGAGTGTTCTTAGTTAAAATGTACCAGTGGCGTAACTACAGGCAGTGCAGCTGCACTGGGGCCCGGGCGGCGGGGGCCCACGTCGCTAGCGCGCACATGGCGACAAAGTTACTATATTATTATAAATAGAGAGTAATATTGATAATAATTGCTTACGTTATTTGGGTACTTTCTCTTTCTAGACGCGAGGTCTTTGTGTTTGTATGTGCTTCATGGTGCAGCCCGGACTAAGTCACGCCACTGAAATGTATGTTACCATGTTAAATAGCCGAAATACTATGGGTTTTGACTCTTGAGGAATTTGTTGCCACTGTGATCAGATAAACTCACGATATAGGAAAGACTAGGTCTGCTGAAGAACAAAACAGTCTCTTCAAAAATGCTAACCACAGACTTTTACATTCAAAGTTTGAAACCGCGAAACTGTAGGCAAATCGTCAGGGGACCTGGCTCGAAAATGTTCATTCTTATCCGCATCTGACTACAAAGTGGTCTTCTCTGTTGTCCGTGATTGTTAATTCCCCAAGGTTTGTGTGTGTTATTAAAGAAAAAAAATAGCTAGCGAGGAAACCCATATACGAACGCTCTGCGAATCAGCTCGAGCGAATCACTAAAACGATCCGGTTCTAAAGAATGATTCGCTCGCGAATCGGCTGTCAACGAGCCAAACTGCAGCCAGCAAAGGGTGTATTGGATTTCTGAAAATATAAAATAAATAGGGAGATTGAGAGGGAGAGAGAAAGGGGTAAAAGATCAGAAGAAAAAAGAAAACGCGCAGCAGCTCTTCTCAGCGGTGCTGCCTGTATTACTGCGCCGGTGAGATGGACATTAACCGCGGAGAGCCAAAGCTGCTTTTAAGGTCGACCGCTTACATTTGCTTATGAAGATTATATAAATAGGATAAATCGGAAAAAATTTAAGTGATGAAGCAGCTGTAAGCAAATTATATCGGTGTATGTAACATTAGTATTCTAAACTCCGCTATTTGAAATGAAATACTGTTTGAAAGAGAACAAAGCGGGAAGCCCTCCGTATCATAACAGAGAACATAATGAACAAACATTGCAGCCTTAACGTCTCTTTTCACGACTGGATTCTGATTGGTTGACAAGATTGAAGTCAAGGCCAATGAGTGACCCCAGGGCCCACGTTGGGTCATTACATCTCCTTTGATCTGGGCCAATCGTGAAGCAGGCCTTCAGCGCAGGCGCGTCACTGTTGCATTATGGGTAGTGAAGTCTTTTATGGTCTCAATCACGCATAATGAAGACAGAGAGCCAGTCGGCGCGCAAGAAACGACTTGATTATGTGAATATTCATGAGATGATGAGATAAGGATTCACACTGACAATCTGTACAAAAGAGTTATTATGTACAAACTGAAACTGAGTAATATTAAGACACAGACCACGGCTATGATGACATTAACCTGTAAAATCATCATGTGTCATTTCATACTATGCATTATAATTTCAACACCATGCATGTCCTAATATTTTGAATAGAATATTATTCATACTTATGAGCTTTCTTTTATCACAATGAAGTGTGCACATCTGCTTAGAGGAAAATTAAAATGCATTACAATAAAGTTAAAATGATTTAAAATTTTAAATTCGACTTTGCTCCACTGAATCACAAAAAAAGAACCGGTTCTAAAGAATGATTCATTCAAGGAGCCAAACTGCAGTGATTAAAAGATGTAAAGATTTAAAAGTTTTGTTTTATCACGAAATCACAATGTAAACACGTCCCGTGAAAGAATAAATTAAAATCAAAACATTCATTTTAATCTAGTTTCATAAAATTAATTAAATAAATTAAATACATTTTTTTATTAATGTCTATCTATCTATCTGTCTATCTGTCTATCTATCTATCTATCTTGTGTACACACACACACACACAAATTAATGTATACATTTATTATCAGATATAAAGACAGAAGAAAAAACTGAAAGATGGAAAAAAGGAGAGACATCCGCAGAACTTAAGAGGAGGAGTGGTGCAGTGTGGCGGAAATAAAACAGCGATGGGAGGATGAGGACAGGCTGAGGAATGAAAAGTGAGAGACAGTTACAGCACACACACACACACACCGCCTGAAAGAGTTAATGAAATATCACGTCAGAGCTCCGCCACAGGCCACATCTCCATCAAGCAGAGGAAATGAACAGAGATGACAGAATGTGCGCGTACAGTTTGGATTGAATGCAATAGAGAAAGAAAGAAAGATAGATGGGAGAATCGTTCATTCAGCAGATCGTATCAAACCACGATACTACAGGCTACACTCATCTAAATGCAAATATACAACCATTATTATTATTATTATTATTAATATTTATAAAACAGTCTAGATCTGCAGAAGTGAAAAAGGAGATGCATATTTCAATATTGTTTAAGTGAAAATAATTTTTGCAGGCCGAACATGTTCATAAGAACAACCATGAACAAAAACAAAGCTTAACTAAAAGAAAAAAAGGTAAGTAAAACAAACAAATCTAAATAAACTAATAACTTAATCAAAAACATAAATTAAAAAAAAACTAAAATAAAAATAGCTTAATACATAAATAATAAACAAACAATAACAGAAAATATCAAATAAGTTAAAAATTAATTTAAAATTAAATAAATAAATAAATAGAAAAATCTAAATAAACAAACATAAATAACAAAACTATATTGCTTAAAATGCATACATAAAAGATAACAGAAAATATTAAGTTAAAAAGTAATTTAAAATTAAATAACAAAAAATAACTGAAATTCACTCAAAAATGACTAATAGGTAAAAATGACAAATACATAAATGCACAATAAAACCAGTAATAGTATGTGATCTGTGGTGTATGCCTGATATGATAATTACCCCTCTATAGATGCTGACACGGTGCTGATGAAGCGTGCAGGTTAATGGTGTGTTTCTAAAGCGACGCTGTCATGCAGATGAAAGTGAGATACACCGATGACTGGAATTTCAACAGCTCATCATAACACACAAACGAAGCTGGACAAACAGAAACCCTTTCTGCTTCTTAAGTGATTTGGACTATAAACGAATATTCAATTTAATAATCTTGATGGCATGTTTAATGTTGATACACTCAACACTCTTGTACTAATGAAATATCACCACCAGTACTGTGAAGCAAGAGCAGCACCTGCTGTACACAACACAAATTGTCTCAAATATATATTCTTTTTCATAACTCAAGTTACTCACCCTTATTTTAATCCAAATGACCTCCCTTCCTTCTCTGAAACACATCAGCAGTTTTCCACACAGCTCTCAAGCATGAAGTAAGAGAGGTCTGCTCCTGGACCCAAGCAAACCTACAGTTCAATACTTAAATATATAAATACAGCACAGAGGTCAGATATTACCCATTGCATGTACTTTATAGTTCAAAATTTTACTTATTTATTTAGTTCTATTTAATCAATCAAAAATAAAGTAACACAGTACTATTGTAAAATATTATTAAAATTAGACATTATAAATGTCTTTACCGTCACTTTTAATCATCTTGATGCGTCTTTGCTGAATAAAAGCATCCATTTCTTCCAAAACTAATTATTATTATTACTACTACTACATTTTCTAAGCAATGATATTCAAGTTTTTTTCTTTATAAATTCATATATAAATGAAATAAAACCCACACAGCAGCACTGATAAAGGTCCAATGAATCTTTTATTTGTAAGGCACCATAAATACTTCCTTACTGCTCAATCTCTCATTCATAGTAAATGTTTTAACCTTTTTCTTCCGACAATCGTCTTTAAAATGAAGTTATAATAGCAGTTTATCAACACAAACAACATACATTTCCATCAAGTACATCATATCACATCAACACACACACACGTTTTAAAAAACTACAACAAAGCTCCAAAATGTGGCAAATATCAGATGAGAGCCACCAGAAGATGGGAGGCTTCAGGTATCGCTTGTGTCAATGGATTTACACGACTGAGTCGACAACCGCTGAGCGAACCGTTTATCCTTCAGCGGCCACAACTCGTCGAGTGCTACACGCATTAAAACAAATCAGAGCGCAAATGTTTGACGTCATTATTAAATGATCATAGATTTCTGTTTAACTTGCGCTAAAAATGTCCTCCGGGCCACATACAACATAAACATAGCGTTATACATACAAAAATGTATAGAAAATTAAATGTATATTGATATATTTATACATGTATATAAATTGGCCGTCGGTTTTTGAGCTCAAGTGAAATCAGCCGGAAAAATATCTAAAGAATAAAAATCAGGAAAACTTCATTAGAGATTAAAAGTAAGCAATCAATGGCGAGCGCTTCTTAGCATACATCAGCACTAGTGTGCCAAAAAGAAAGAAAAAAATGGGACACGAGAAATAAATGTCCAGGAACACCCAGTTAGAAAATACCCACAATGCACCCGTGCATATGTACAATCTTAGGTAGTCTCGTCTATCAACAGCCTGGAATACTAGCATACTACTAACGGAGCAGTATGTACTGTGTGCAGGTTTAAATCAGCAAGCAGCGCCCATTTCAAATGAAAAGAGGTTATTCCGGAAAACAGTTGTATTTATGCCTCTGACATTGTATTCAAAGAAACGCTTTGCACTGATATGTTGGCGACGCTTTACAATACGGTTTCAGTAGTTAAGATTAGTTTACAGGAACAATACTTTTGATGTTAGACGTGACATTAACTGTGCAGTAATATGAACATATCTATTCACTATTAACTACACATTATTCATTGTTAGTTCATGATAGTTAATGCATTACCTAATATTAACAAATGAGACCCTATTGGAAACTTATTGAGAGACAAATATTTTTTATTATTATACTACTGTAAGACAAGCACTGTCTTGCTTTTCCACATTTTAGTTTAAATTATTTAAGTAATCAGGCGTTAATGTTATTTTTAGTCAATGTGACCGACTAAATCCCCTTTTTAGGCACTAATGACATCATTTTAGTTTAGTATCAACTAAAACGCTAAAAACAGGCCGAATCGTGGTTCAAGACCACTGCTGTAGTAGTAGTATGATAGTATGCCATCAGAAATATGCTATGCCAGCTGCACAAATCATTCAACACACACTCGCTGGCTGCCACCTGCTGGTCACGCATAGAAACACATTCACTGCAAACAGAAAAACAAACCACATTTACACAGAAACGACGCCAGGATGTGGGTCTGAACTAGGAAAATCTCTTTGTTTTCAGGCCTGTCACTGCCCTACACACGCACACTTGGTAAAGGCATTTCTACCTTTCTGAGAGCAATATAGACAGCGTGTCGTCTTTTTATGCAAATCCAGTGAAAGGGTCACTGGAGTGTTCAGACTCGTAACTAGAAACGCCCGGAAGAGAATATGATGAAATATATTGACTAGTAGGTATCAGAGGAACTGACTCTCTGTGCGCTTTCTAAACTGGTTATGTTTGGGGTGCTTGACAGGACAAGCATGCAATGACTAGGTTGTTGCTAGGGCTTTGCCAGGCATTCTGGGTGACTCATAAGAGTGCATCACGAAGTCTCAGGCCTCTGGATACGGTTCGGGTGTCTCTGTTAGCATCTATGGGATTTTCCACTTGTCTGCCAGGGCAAAAAAAAAAAAAAAATCTAAAAGTCACTTACACCTCTCCTCAACAAGACACATGATTTGAGGTATGTTACATGCTGAAGTTGAATACTTCGGGATAGGGGGTTTGTTCAAATCACTAACCCAAACTATGAGCAATAATAATCATAATAATAGAGCCTTAGCAAACACCACTAATCAAAAGCGATTGAATCGAACAGAATTACAGAATAAAGATTCGCTGGAGTAACAGAGAGAGCTAGATTGAATCAGACCCAGTCCAGTGAGACAGGAGGAGTAGTTTGTGCCTCTCTTTCTGCGTGGAATCATAGCGTCTCTATGAAGGCTAGTCGGATTTGTCGGCGTCGTCCTCGCGGTGGCCCTCGGCCCCGTCGCGGGAGCTCTTGTCCTCCTTGGCCAGGTGTGCGTGAGACGCGAGGATGCTGGACAGAGACAGGAGGCCGGAGCTGGAGGTGACGGCGGGCAGGGTGGGCGGAGTCAAGCCGAGGGGCAGAGGATTCATGGGTAACGCCAAACCCTGAAGCTGAGAGAGCTGGTGAACCTGAAGCTGCTGCTGCGTTTACACCAAACAAACAAACCGACAAACACACACCCGCAGAGGTTAGAGAGAGTACTCTTCCTGAAGATTAATGACAAAGCCACATTACATTAAACTGCATGTTTGCCGTTATGACTGACTATACATGCACTCGCATTAAAAATATTTACTGAATAATCATTTTGCTGCATTTTTTGCCATTTGCTTTGACGCTATTATTTTGTCTTAGGAGCATGAGAGAGAGAACGATTTGTAAAATACTGTAAATATAAATATATATTTTACTAAAACAAAAAACAATTCTTCATCCTTGACTTTGTTCAGCGCAAAACCAAAATAATAATAAATCAGAATTTACTTTTTAAATTCTTGCATAACACATTTGAAATATCTGATTTTCCTCACTTAATTATTCCTATCTATCCATCTATACAATAATGGTAATTGTTCAGATAGTGTTCAAAAATACTATAATAATTTTAATTATTGTATAAAACATTTCGAATTTAACTGGCTACCATTAAAAAATATATATAATCAAACTTACTGTGGAGAAACAAAGAAGAATATATACAGGTCCTTTTCAAAAAATTAGCATATTGTGATAAAGTTCATTATTTTCTGTAATGTACTGATAAACATT
>JAUMHQ010000046.1:14286057-14307831 GCA_032361165.1 Enteromius paludinosus
AGTTACCCAAAACACACATTAAAACACGTAACACCCGCTAGAAGCGCGTTTGTGCAGCAGAGCACGCGTTCCTGTTCCGTTCACACAGCGCATGTGTTCCGCGAGTCCTGAACATTTCCCGGTGAGTTCCGTTACAGAACGCGGTTCTCACTTCCTGTACTCAACAACCGTGTTCTGCTGTTGTGAGAATGTGACCAATAAAACACAATTTTATATAGGCTATGAGTAGGTAAAATACTGAAATAAATAAATAAATAAAATGACGTTAAACCGTTTAACTGATTGTATTAATCGGTTAAACTTCAAATCGGTCGGTTAACGGTTAAAATGAGCATCCCTAATTACATCTCTTAATGGCTCAGATATAACATCACAAGAACAAGCTGAAAGACGAATCACTCGCTCCCAACTTCCCAGAAGATGACCACTGACCTACAATCAGTGTTTCTGAGAATCATCACACTAACAATAACCTGCACTGTTATATGGTTCTTTGGATACTTCTGAAGCTCTTGATGATTCGTTATAGATTCTTCAAATCAGTGTTTTGATTTCTGCATTCAATAAAGGACAAGAATGTAGATGCATTTCTAAAGCAATAGGGTACAAGAGGTTTTTTGTGGCACCAGACTGTAAAATGCATGTAAAATCTTAACACCAAGTAGTCCACTTTGGCACATAACCAGGTAACTGGAACCATCCTTTTTTTTTTTGATATTATGAAAAAGAAAAATGAAAAATGCAAGATGGCTGCTGAATTCAGAGAAATGGAGTCTGGAGCCCTTATTTCCACTGAGTTGAAGAGTTCAGATAAACAGAAGATGAGGATGGTCAACACAATCTGATGAAGAGCTGCTTACAGTCACCAAAACCACCAATCCCTACCCATAATCCACTGGGTCTAACTGATGACCACAAACAACCCGAAAAGGACCAACAATTGGATTAAGAGTAGGAGTTTCACAAACACATCCGAATGGCATGTTTTTCCCTCTTTTCCCTAACTTTGAGCACATGTGCTGCAGTTTGCAACACAACACACTTCCCTGCCTGGTTCTGTGAAGGATTTGTTCCAAAACGAGTTATTAAATCTATCGACCGAAAGTCTGTTTTAAGTAACTTTAGAGGTTTGATAAGTCGAGCTGATCTCGAAGATCCAGAATTCCAGAGAGCACAGTAAATCTTTGAGGCCGAGATTAAACGGAGCAGTCGGCTAGAACTCCTAATCCAAGATTTGGGATCCCACAGTTAATCTCTGCTGAAATCTCAGAGGTTTAAGATCAAAGTTTGGTCAGTGTACATCAAGAATTCATCAACATGTCAAATTAACGACTGTGGGCATTTTTCACTGTTGGGGTATTAATCTGATGTTTTAAGAAACGAGAGCCTCGTCAACAACAATGCTAAAGAACCATTGTGTCCTAATAGGATTAAACCAACATTGTCTACATATTTAACGAACTAACATTATTTTAAGAATTTGTGTTATATTTGATGAATATTGCATGTAGACTATGATACATTATCATATATATTTATGTATGTTTCATTAATATTAAAAACCATATTTAAATATATTGTGTAGGCTATATATATTTTTTTAAATAGTGTATATTAATTATATAACATTCTATATAATATTTAGAACATAAAATAATATACAAATATAAATGTATCTAGAATATTATTTATTTATACATTATTTATTACATACATAATTAACAAAAATCTAAAAAAGGTTGTACATTTTTTATTAAAATAGAAAAATTATTGGATATACATGATAATACTAAAAATAAATACTAATATATTAATATCTTCTTTAACTAGTTTCAAATTACGAAGAAAAAAAACAGGACAGGTGCTGAGAATACACAAAAATGCTTTTAACATGTTGTAGTGTTAGGTGCCACTTCATGAAACGATATAAAACATGGGTTTCATGGGTTCAAGTGCACATCCCAAGCTAGCTGAAGACTGAAATCTTCTCCCAAATCTACTTTCTGAACAGCAAAAAGGCCTCAATTAAAGAAACCCCCGAATCCACCCACTTGTGAGGTTTTCATTTAGTGTTCCCATGTTTGTGCGTTCGCATACGTCTGTGTGCATGGGGGGAAAGGCAATTAGGCTTAAGTGCAAACAAAATAATGACTGGGGACTCATTAACACAAGCTACCCACTGTGTGCACAGGAACAATTCATGGAAACGACACAATTATGCCTCTACAGGGAGCGAACCAGGCAACTGGTGTGCAAACAAACATCTCTGACTCTACCTGAACCAGACACACTCATTTAGACATGCTCCCTGCAAACCTGACATCTGAATCATGACACAAAGACCAAAAATGTGAAATAAAACTGCCAGAGAACAAAAAACATACACATAATAAGAGGCAAACGCAATAAAACCGGAAAGCAAAATTAGTTCATATACAAAGATGTCTTCTTATAAGTCTCAGAGGGGAACTTTGATGCACAGATATTGCATATTCCACTGAAATTAATGCCACTGCACTGATAAATATAAGTAAATCCAGACTCATTTTGAGAATGCATTCAAACAATGCTTTATGTACGTCTTTCAGTACTAGTGCTCATAAACAATGTTCATGCAGATCCAGCTTTTGTATGTGTGAGCATGCATGCATTCATGATATATATATATATATATATATATACACACACACATCACACACACCACAACATCAATAAACCGTTGTTATTATTGGTTATTTGACAGGATGACTCATAATGATGCCTTAAAAATATTACTGCCTATATTGAGCCAGTATTAATGGTAATACCACCCTACAAATGATAATTTCATGACACTTAATCATTAGCTTATTCAAAAAGCATGCTATTTACATGTAAGGCCAGCTTATTTTTCAAAAATACAACAGAAGAATGCATTTCTTGTATGAAAGGTAATGCCATCTGATACCATCAATGTACCATGGTACTGGAAAAGTACATTTTTGTAATGGGATATATCTAAAAACAATGGCATAGCCATGGCACGTCTCACGGTCGTTTTCACATTGTACCATTCCAAAAAAAACAGTGCATTAGCATGGAGCTTCTCAAAAAACATGGGTTCGTGTCCACAAAACATTATTGATATAAATAAAATGGTACTTTTGCGTTGGTGTTATCCGCAAAATACATCTAGAGATACAATGTCCACAACACCTGCTCTTTGACAATCAGCCTGAATGAAGGACACTTACCGAGTGCCTGGCTTGTGGAAACATCATATCAGCCTGTTTTTGTGCTTTATTCTCTTTCTGAAGATGAAATGAGAAGGCTTTGGATGGATGTCCTCTTTGTTCGGCCTTGGATTGGTTTAAACTGCTGAGTTTGATGGCAGAACGGGCTTTAGTCTGCTCTCCTGAACAGATTTCCTGGCTCTGATCTCCAGTTTTCCTGGATTTTGTTCAGCTTTACGAACCTACATCAACTTCAGACAGCTCTGCTTTTGGTATAACAAAAACAGAAGGCGATATCTACTACAGTATGTGTCATTGCTGTTTCACAAGAGAGAAAAAAATGAATCTTCTGTTGAAACAGGCCGATTAATCCACAGCCAGGCTGATCATACTTATCCAATTTCCAAATGCAAGCTACGTGGCTAAAGCTAACATAGAAGTTTATACTGGCAGGAAATGCGCAAAACGCGTTTCAAAATGAGGAAAAAACGTCTAAATCTGGTCGTGTGTTCGGCTAGCCTTTCGTCTGTCTGGCTAAAGGCGGTGAAAGAGCAGCCTGCGCTTGGAAAATCATGCCTCTTCCGCCGCTTCAGGACTCGTACGGACGGACTCATGTGATGCAAGACTGCAAATTACGGATTCTACTATAGGAAAGGCTTTACTCATGAATATTAATTACGCCGTGCGCGCGTTGCCTGGAAACCTTCCGGGAGCGTATATTTACATCATCTAATTAATATTCAATGAGCGGTCTGGTAGCTCACGGCTCTGGCTCATGAGTCTCCCATTCTATTAAACCTGTATTTTTTTTTCTTTCTTTTGCTTCATTGTTTTATTTCCCACTTCTTTGGCGATCAAAATACATATTAGATTTTTGATTATTATACTAATTAATATTATTACTTATATTTATTTTAGGAAGTTGTATTCAACCAGTTCGTTTTCATTACAAAGCTCCCCCACCCCATATCTAGAGATAAGTAATTCAATTACAAGACCCGTTACTGTTGAAATGTAATAATTAGATGCACTGTTAGTTTGCACTGCAGCCAATCCGACAGGCGCTACGAGCGAACGCCACGTTGCGTCATTAATATTCATGAGACAAACCTTTATCGTAGTAGGATTCGTGCATTGGTACATTCGCATGCGGGTGGCGCTCAGGAGGCCCATTTTAAGACGTCAAATGGATGAAATGACAGTGGCCGGAAGTGAGTTCTCTCGGTGGAAGGTGTTGGAATTGCGGTGTTTTTGTTTCTACTACGTGCAGAGCGACTCCAACCTGCAATAATAGCAACTGCACCCACGGGAGCATTTCCACTGTACTGAACATTTTATTTATTTTACCTCTAATGGAGGAGATATTACAGTTGGATGTTGAAGACGGCATCCTTGGATTAATAGAATAGAATCAAATTTAAAAATAGTTCAAAAGATTTAAGATTTATGCACTTTAGATATTTCTCTCTCTGTGTCCCCTTCTGAAGAGAAAGAGAAAGAAAAAAAATACATATTTGGCAAACTATTTAAAATAAAGGGCATGAGAGACTTTACGTGCTGGAATTGTAAATGGCAATACTTTCATTTGAAACACCGTTTTTAAAGCAGATTTGTAACACACTGGTATTTCAGGCACTGCAAAGAAAACAAGTTACAAGACCATCAGCAAGTATAGGAACAAATTTATTTAAATTTAAAACAGATACTTTATAATTTTTTTTTTTTTTTTAGAAGGCGGTTATGAAAATCATTTCCATGTTTGAATGGGGTTCAGGCAACAGTGGTTGAAATGAAACATATACAAATAAAAACAACAATAAAATATGGTGAGAATGTTGTCAAATAAATTTCCACTACGTTTCCTCATCTTGAGGATTTAAATGTTTGTCTGAGCCCACAACTCCCACCTGGACAAAGAGCACATGCTTTAATAATTACAATTCCTTAAAAAAAAAAAAAAAGAGACAAACAAACAAATGAAAAGAAAAGAGAAAAACAGCAGTTTGTCTTCTAACTTAAATACAAAGTAAATCCATTTACTCTCTTTTTTAGTGTTTTACTCATTTTTAAAAGGGGACTGCGTCTAATTTCACAGTCCGCATGTGATTTGGACAACAATTGGCACTTGTTATGAGTCAGTCTCAGAGAAGGGGATTGGCACGCACAATATTATACAACATTTACATTTGGTATAATTACAAAATAAAAGTAAAGAGTACAAAGAAGCAGAGAAAATTAAATGTGCATGATCAAGTGGTCCTAGACAGAACAGCTTTCAGGCAATGCATTGCAATGAAAGAACAGGGGATGAAAAGCAGAAATCACATTTTAATGACTCTTTCATCGGGTCAAGACATCAGCCATTCGACCGTCCACTACACAGATGCACCAAACCATACCGGTAAACATGCCTGCATGGAAATACCACTCGCAAAATCTGACTCCATGTCAATAAGCTTATGTGTTCATTGCATCACACCAAGCGAGTTTCACAAGCACTCAAATGCAAAGAGTCGGAATCACAACCATCATGAGAACTAAAACAGACACAAACAGAAGCAAGCGGCTCCTGGAGACTCCTGGTTTTATGCACACTAGAGAAAGATAGGAATGCGTAAGATTTTTTTTGTTTTTCCAAGGCGGATAAGTCGAACGTGAATACAGTGAAATTGGCTGCCACAAAAAGCAACACTAACAGCCAATCTTCCTTTTCAGGAATAATAACATCCGGTATAATGGCACAGACGTTTGAAGGAAACTCTAGCGGCCTCTTCGAGTGCTGAAGATTATCGACAAGCATCTTTATATGGTATTTTCTAGCCTAAATTATATCTAAAATGTTGCCCAGAACAGCCAAAGCCTTCATAACTGATATGTCTATTCACATAATTATTTTTCAATCTACCACACGGTGGACCTTTTAGGAAGATTGTTTTGGCCTGAGAAAGGTGTTGTTTTTGCCGTTCTTACATGCGGGTCGGCAAGATTTAAGAAATGAACAAAGTTTGGCCTCCAAACCTCACTGACTGTGCCCTACGGACTGAAAACTGTGCTTGTCGTGTGACTAACGATCCCAAAATGCCCGAAAAATGTCTCACGGTTCACAGAGGTAGAGGTTCTTGAGGGGAACATCAAATACGAGACTTCTGGGATTGGCACATTTATAGATATGTGTAGCTTGAACGGTCAGCCTGCAGCTCGAAGCGTTTGCTTTGTGGCACGGAAAACCCCCCAAAAAAAGTACAATAATGAGAATCAAGCCACGCCGAATAACGCCCCCTTCTGATCTTGATTAAACGTTTCATTTGAACACTTCAGAGTAAGACGTACATCAAAATGATGGGCTCACTACAAACAGAGAAGAAAACACTGCAGGGTTTACAAATAACACGTCAGGTTTTACATCCATCAAGAAAGCGTTGGGGAGCTTGCTCGTCTAGTAGAGCTTCCAATGACCGTGGCAGCAAAAGTGATAAAATAATGAATAATGTATGAATGTTTGGTGGAATGGGTGCAATTCAGATGGCGTTTCTCCCGGTACCGGACCACACTTAGAGCGGTGACCAATCGGTTCTGGTTTTCTGTTTTTCGTAGCCCTTGATGAAAATGAATGAAATATCACCTGTGGAAAATATCGACTGTAAAAGAACCGTAGAACACTTTTTTTTCAATCTGTGCGTCACATACACAATGAAGGAAACAGGCTCTGAATTTATAAAGAAATCGAAACGAAACCAGAATCGAAAGAAAAAGTCACTACTTGCAAGCGTGTCGACCAAATAGATCTTCAATCACAGATAAAAAGCTGTCTATTTTCATATGGTACATTTCCTATGTTTGTTTTTATGCACTTCACCTAAACATTACTTGGAAATTTAACAATTCAAAAAAAAAAAAAATAATAATAATCCATAGGAAAGTGAAATGTGTGGTTAGGGAAAATATTTAAAGTACAATATATTGTGTGTTTGGGGGGGGGAAAAAATAAAATAGGCTGATAATTTTATCCATAACAGAGGTTTATACAGCAGTACAGACACTAGTCTCCTATTTCTGTCTCATAACATGGGAGTGCTTCAAACAGGAAAGAAAACAATTGCATTCAAATTATCAACAACTTCAGATCTGGTCCATAAATTATATAAATAAAACGTTCTTTATTTAATTAATTTCCTCTACTTAAAAATCATATTTTGATATTTTATGTTATATAACATTCACACCATGGAGGAGGCCGTTTCCCTATTAATCTCCGAAGTTTCCAAACGCTTTTTCAAAGTCTGGTCTAGACTATTGCTCATCACGACCGTCCTCCGCATGTTACCGTCAGGTACAGCTACGTGTATATCATTTGACGTATTCATAGTGACCAAAAAAGAAAAACAAAAACGAAGAATCACAGTATCAATAATATTGTAATTCATAAGAAAACCAACAAAACCGTACACAAAAAGTGATTTTTTGTTTTTTTGCCAAAGATAGTGTACCACAGACGTTTTGTACATAAGCAATAATGTGTATACGTATTTACAAATATAAATATACACAATCAATTAACTTCAGCGCATAAATGCTTTCCTGTCCCCCTGACCCCGTCGAAATTGCCGATGACAAAAAAACCAAAAAAAAAAAAAACCTGCGTAAACAAATAATGGATTGTGTGCATCCGTGCCGCTAGACGACGACGAAACCCGCAAATCTGTGGCTAATAAAGTATCTGTTCATGAGCGGAAAAAGACTTTTTTTCGATTGCGAAATTAAAACAAAACCAGGAAGGAGAATAGAACATGAGAACCGTGGGGGAAGGAAGCAATGCAATCAATTTCAACCTTACATGTGGAAATCTGCAGAACAATACCTATCATAAATGGATAATCCTGTTTTGCGCACATTTAAAAATCCTTAACGTTGTCTCTTACCCATCAATAATTCGACTGCTGTTATAATTTACTTTATATTCGACCGCAGTAGAAGTAGCTATAGTTACTTATCATTAAAAAGTTTTTAAAATGATCATCTCAGCAATATACACAGATTTAATTAGATTCATCTCTCCCTTGCGTGCTTTGTATCGTTTTGCTTATATAGGCATTCTTACACTATTTTCGTTCATTATCTTTTTCTTTTTTTTGTTTCTTTTTAGGATTTTTTTGTCGTTTTTTTTTTTTTTTTTTTTTTTTTGTCTAGACAAAGTGCTTTTGCTTTCTTACATGTAATATAGAACTTACTATACATTTATAGATATATAATATACTGTATATATATATTTCCACATTTAGAATAAATTTAAATTCATGTCCATGTACAAAAAAAAGAAAAGGAAAAAAAAGGGTACAACACAAAATGGATGGTATATAGAATCTTTACTATGCTACAAAATGCAAAGAAAAATAGCTTTACAAAACTCTTACTTTAGATTTTAAAGGAAAAAATATTCTCCCTTCTTTGATCAAAAGTGATATTTGAGAAACAAGCTTCAGCATCCAGAATAAAGTCACTTTTAAAGGGCCTTTAGCGAACTACCCCACCTGGAAGAGATTTTTCAGAATGAACAAATTGGCAGCAGCTTGAGATTCTGGCGGCAGGGAAATCTCAACTTAAATAAGAACTTTTATTTTCCATAATGAAAATGAAGCCTATTTTTAGGGCTATTTAAGTTTATGGAGTTATTTTCATCACAGTTAAGCACATTTCCTCTTATTAAAGTAACTCTCATTTACTTAAAGTACAATTTGAAGTATACACCACCATAATGCGATATTGACAATTCAAGTGTAAAGTGCATTTTTATAGGCTTCACTTTATGCAAAATATAATTGATCATTTTTCTAGTTTTCGATGCTGGACTTTTTGTTGTGAGATTGTTACAGCCAATGAAGTGAATATATATATTATATATATAAGTCAAACATAAGATTGTGTTAAATACAGTTTTAAAAGAGGATTTTAATTGACAATCTATTTGCCAAGGATCGTCCGATTTCCTTTAGCAGGATAAGTGCTTTCGAAAACATTTCAGTACTTTACGAGAGAGATCTGTGGGCAGCACAGAAAGAAAATATAAAGGCAATCTCTACAAAAATAGACGCAATTCAATTTTTCTTTCACCCATACACAGAGTAAGAAGACAAGCATAGAAATGTTTCATGCCGAGTAACATAGCATCTCAGAAGGTGGCATCTTAATGTGTGCATGGATTAATGCGTATTCTAGAACTCTATACAAGACAATGACATGTAGCATATGCACTCTCCTCTACAACTATAGGAAGAATAGTAAACCTTTTGGTTTGGTGATAATATCTTCTATGGGCAAAATAGAAGCATCTCCATTAACTTTATAGCTCGTCTTTTAAATATGCAACAAAACTTCGGTGGCGGTACAAATCTATATATATATATATATAGAGATAGATATATATATATATTAGAACAAAAGGAACAGTACAAAATTCGACGAGGATGCAAATGAACGCTTCTTTCTGCGGAGAATTGGACCCAAGCAAATTTCACAGTTCATTAGAAATCCCTGACCCTACCATTTTTTCCTACATTCAATACGGTGTCAGGTAAGCTGTGCAAAACCTTACTTAGACTGGCTAGTTGCCATTTTAAGTTGCATGTGTCTTTGGTACAAAAAACAAAACAATCAAAATATAGTGTGCAAATATCATTTTTGTTTTTTTTATATGTGTATATTTCTTATATTACGACACTGCCCACCCCCCCATCCCCTCTTAAACGAAGTACCGAAAAAAGTACGTTTGCCAGAGCCATCTTATGATACAAAGCACAGACTCTGTGGCATATATCTATGTTTTCCATGTTCCTATGTACATTCAGAGTATCTTTAAAGAGCTGAAATACATTACAAACCCCCCGCCCCCGATCCCCCATTCGACTTCTTGCTTCCTGCAAAATGGTCCACTTGCGCTCTCCATTGAGTTTTATTTTTCCTCAACTCCACGATTACAAGGCACAATGAATCTTACTTGTATAAAGTACAAATATAAACAAAACCCAGTCAGGGATTCAGCTTTTAAAGCCTCTTTCGCTGAGAATTTGCAAAACAACATCAAAGGTGATTTGACGTGAGGGCACTTCAACCAAAGTGTAGAAAGGAAAAGATTTCACCAGTGGATAATAATCAGCCTGCCTATTTACAATAAGGGATTTTAACTGACCATCTGCTCAAGTCAAAGAAAGAAGGAGAAGAAAAAATAAAAACTCTCGCACACGCTCTCTTCTCTCTTTCCAACCTGAGACGGTCGCAAAGGGCATTCGGGGCCCGCTTCCTCACGCGCTACTCTCTTAAAACGTCCCCGTTTTACATATATACACACCGAACATCAGTAACTTTGCTTTAAACATCGATATTTGTGTTCCTTCGCATTGTAGTTGGTGCATCTCAATTGATCGTCGAACAGGAGTTCCCCCGAACACTTCCACCCTCTCAGCTGAGAGATTAATAAGTAAGCCTGACGAGGGTGAAATCGTACACGCCGTGTTCAAAAACTCCAAAAGTCTGCATTTACACCTTTTTGACCGCTAAATCAAAGGATCTAATGCCTTCGTGGTTTCTCTCTGCAGAGTGTGCCTCTGCTTCGCAAAACTCTCAATGGGCATTGGACTAGATTTAGCTGGACGCAAGAGGAAAATGGCTACAGCAAGAACTGGTGCTGATTGTTTAGCTTTTTTTCTCTCTCTCTTTTTCGTTTGTTGGAGGTATCTCGTATATTGGCTTTTAATATCTGCAACATGGCGATACCAGCCACATGCACACATGGCAGGAAACAAACTACTGAGTGCAAAGGTTAACTACTAGTTTCATTTCCATTGGTGCGCACGAGGTGAATATACACATACGTATGCGTAAGCGGGTATCGTATGCGTGTATTCACTTTAAATGTGAGGATGCGTCTCCAAGTGAAATGGGCATGCAGAGTGTCGGGCCGATACAGTGTGGGACAAGAATGGCGCGGATGGCTTCGCGTGTGCTCTGAGGTGCCGGTCGGTGTGACTCTACACCTTTGATGTGGGCACACGCAACCCCACCAGCCCTCCGGTGGGATCTCCTTTCCCAGTGTTCTCCAGGATCTGATTCACAAAGTCTGAAGTCTGGCCAGCAACTGGTGGCTCCACTGTATGAACAAAAGAGAACACATTAAGAAATCAGTGCTGTCAAACGATTCATCGAGATTCCATTGAAGTGCAAAAATGTTGCCACCAAGAACCAAAACTAAATAGAGATGCAAAAAATAAAAAGTTTGAAAAGTTTTGAAAAAAAAAATCAAGTTTGAGTTTCTTGTGTTCTATGGAAAAAGTGCTGTAGGTTTGAAAAGCAAGAACAATGTGGGTGATTTTTATTTATTTTAGGGTGAACTAGCCCTTTGACTAGTCAAAGTCCAGTCTTGTGGGACAACCTTGCTGAGATCATGAGCTTCCAACATGTTGAAAAACATCCCAAAAATATTCATCTTATGTTCTTTTAATGTTGTTTTCGTAGTTTATATAACAGTAGGATGAGGTCATATCATGCGGTCATGTGCTGATTGTGTTGTGCTAACAAAAATTCCTTCAGAAAACGGTTTCAATACAACAATCCGAAGGCTCTTAAAATTCTCGAAGACACAAGGATTGCAGCTGCTGGAAAAAAATGCAGCTTGATAACGCTTGCAACTAAGTAGGTGGAGAAACTTGCTTGCACAAAATCACACATAGTTCGCATTTGCGATGTTAATTCTGGAAGCCCTTTAACAAGTGTTTGTAATAATGAAACATAGAACGTCTTCTTACCTAAGGTGTCCTCGATGAGTTTGTCCAGCTTCTCTGTCATGCTTGTTCCTTTGTCATGCGAGATATCCTGTACTCTGCTGACTATCTGTTCTTTGATTGCATTGATCACAAACAGCAAACGATCTGAAAAAGAAGACAGTCATATCTTTGTCTCATTCCTGGCATATTTGGCAAATTTGCTCAGTTAGGAGTATGCACAAAAACGTAACTGATCTAAGAGATAACACTCAGTCTGGTCACTGACAGAGACATTCTTCAATACACAAGCTCAAGCACTTCCTTTAAAAATTTATTTCCATGTCTAAACAATGTACCATATTCAGTTCCAAGACCCCATAACTTGACTTTGTTGGCTTCATACTGAGCTTTCTTTTTCAGCCTGCAGGCCCTAAGGAAGAAAAAACACAAAAGAATTTTGAGTATTTTACTAAAAAAAAAAAAGGGGTATTTCAGCATTTTAAGTAACTAAGACAGCACACGTGTAGTTTAAGCAGTCTATCTTTATAGGATTTTAAGTGAAAATGTTGGTATGTGAGGTCTGAAAAAATTTAAGGAGTAGTAATTCAAGGAATAAGCAATATGGTTTTACCTGGATGCAAGCTTGTTCTTCTCCTTTCGAGACCGAGGCCGAGCGGTTAGGGGTAACTCACTAACCGGCGTCAGGTCACTAATGACTTTATTGAGTTTCCGGAGTTCGTTGCCAATCTGAAGTAGCTTTCGAGGGTTTGGAGTAAGATCTTCCACATCCGTCCGCCGTGACTTCTTCAGTGTGTATTTTCCTAAACAAGTCGGATAAATATTAACATTCAATATATCAGGCTTAAAAGAAGATTTTAACGAAACATATTATGCCCCTTTTTACATTATGTAATTTAAGCCTCTAGAATATGCTTGTGAAGTTTCAGCTCAAAAGATCATTCATTATTTTATTTTGAAATAAACCTATGTTGAGTGGAAGCAGAAAGGACGTCTGAATTTCGTGCCTGTCATTTTAAATGCAAATGAGCTGATACTCCCCGCCCCCCTTTCCAGAACAGATCTGCCACATTGCAGCTCGTACCTGCTTAAAACATCCGTTTTGATTCTGATTGTCATGTTTAGCGTGCTGAAAACATGCATTTTAAACGATTTTAGTTTAAACTTCTGATATGTTATGGTTTTCTGAGTGCACATATCTGAAAGCCACAGACAGAAAGTGGCTGTCAAACGCATGTGAGTACTAAACTAAGTTCTCCTTGTGTGTATTAAATACACACAAGTAAGAAAAAAACAGTCAGTTAATTATATGTCTGTGAAGGTAAACTAAATATAAATAAATGAAAATAGGTCACCTTTATATTAGTTCTGTGTTACAGTGATGGGAGTAACGCGTTACAAAAGTAATACATTACAGTAATATATTACTTTTTGCTGTAACGCAGTAGTGTAAAGCATTACTATTCAGGTTCCAGTAATATTTTACTCGGTACATATTCAGTAATGCTTGCGTTACAACACACTCTTAGCCAAAATTATTATTGTTCAAAAAACAGCAAGACACCACATTAATGTATAAAAAATGCCGCAAGTGAGCTCTATTTTCTGTTCGTGGTCAGTTATTATTATCCATGTGTGGTGCACAGGTTTGTAAATGAAAACTAAAGGACAGCTTCTATATACAGTATGTGTAGAGTGATTTATTTAATTGATCTCACTCTCGCTGGGGTACCCTTGTATGTGTGACGCGGTCAAGTGAAGGCGCATCTAGGGCAGGTTTTACAGAAGTGTCGCAAGGCTACTGACCCAACAGTGGAAAGAGTGGCATGATTTCGTCCTCAGTGTTCCAGGTCTGAGGCTTTTAGCTTCGCCCGGCTCGCTGTGAGTCCCGGTTTTCCCTTCTACCAAAGCAGCTTATACCGTTTCATCTAATAAAACACTTCAGTTTTGTGTGTAACGGCAAAATAATTCTATTTCGTTTAGTTTTTTTATTAAGTTAATTTAGAAAAATGCTTGGAGCATTTTTGTTGGTTAAATATACGTTTTCGTTTATTTAAAGTAACAACAACGTGGCCAGCGGCTAACAGCGCTGATCATAAACGATGTTTGATCAGTTTAACCTTTTCAAATCATCACAACTTGCCTAAAATTCAACAAAAACATTTCAAGCATATAACAACGTTTAAACGTTAAAGCACCTCCAGTGGAAACTAAATGGACGACGCTGTCATTTTATTCAGAGTATGACATCATTCAGAACCGTAAAGGGTCGACATTTATTTGGGTGCTCTGACAATATCTTGAACAGGAGTGCTTCACAAAAAGGAGTTCACTAGTTCGCGCTTTCTCATTAAAGCAAGGAATTTTTAGTAGATAAAATAAAAGCAAATTTGGTGAGCTGTCCGGGGAGCGAGCCGGGAGAACCCTGGAAGCCTGAGCCCTTGCGAGGGTAAGGGTTCGGCGCCCGGCTCGTGCTCTCAGTGCCCCCCTGGAGGAGAAATTAGCTAAGAGGAGGAGAAGAGGGAGGAGGTGGGATTTTTGCAAGCGAGATGCCAAGGAAAGGAAGGCTTGGGTATTTATAGCAAACGGGAAAGGATGTGATTGGTGAACTTTGATTAGCTGATGCGAAACAGCTGTGATTAATTCGGCCAGCGCTCCTCCTGAAACTCCGTTATTAGCAAAACGATCACATAGTTTTTTTAACATTATTTATTGGTTTGGCTTTGGTAAAACGCACAGTTTAATTTCATTTAGAATTTTATTCAATGCTCTTTGTAATGTCTCTGATTAAATTTCCCAGAGTTCATTAGAATGCATTCATAATTTTGATTGCACGTCGAATGACAATTTACATTTGACATACTTTATTTAACTTAATATTCAAAGAGTACGTAACACACACTGAAGCAATGTGACACTGCGATTGAAAGCGGCATGTCATTAGTTACAGACGGGGAATTTAAGACATTTGCAGTGCTGGAATTCAAGCTGTTTTAAAAGGGACAGAAGCAGCTGACTACAGAAAACAGCTTTTATTCAGGGCGAGCAAACAGCACAATAAAATCATTTAAAATGATTCACCACAAAGAGTCATGTGAGTTAACCGTTATGTCTCAGACAAGATAGAGCTCCAACCGCAAGACAAACGAGCAGCTGTGTTTCCTACAAAATTGGGTACACTGGATGTGTACTCAGAGCAACCATTTATATCTTTCCCGTGACACGTCACCATGTTGCTTAGCCAATCTTTGAGTCATTATGCACAGAGGCCTCATTTTTCTTGGTCTGCGTGTCTCGCAGCTCTGGGCGAGCTGGTATCATGGGACAGCGGCCTCAAAGAGTCCACCTTGCCCCTCTTTCACCTTGACTTCAGCCAAATGCACAAGCTGTATAACTACCTTCGAAAATCTTTAAAGTGTACAAAAGCACCGCAAGCATGAAATTGCGAGCTCAAAGAAAAGCCGTCAGTCATGAGTTAATGGGATGTATTTACAGGCGGTCAGCACGTGAGACAAAAGCCTCGATACGTGTTGGGAGGCGAAGCTGGGACAAAGCAACATTATCTGCAACAATCGTGTTTGTGGATGAAAGTATTCGGACTATTACATGCTTGATCTGAACTGAAATGAATGAATAATACGGTAGGTAATCTTCGACAAAAGCCATTTATTGTCCAATTAATTGTCTTAGAGGTGGTTACAATCCACACGAAGGCACCGGCGTGGAATACAAATGAAGTGCGAACACATTCAGAGAACATGTGTATGAGAAACAAAGCAGAGCCGGAGAGATGCTATTTCTGTGAACTACAGCTACA
Organism: Enteromius paludinosus; assembly: GCA_032361165.1. NCBI lineage: Eukaryota > Metazoa > Chordata > Actinopteri > Cypriniformes > Cyprinidae > Enteromius > Enteromius paludinosus. Next base: position 14,301,858 of record JAUMHQ010000046.1, read on the forward strand.
GGGGAAAGGTGTTGTGTTTTCTGAAAACCTGCTAAGACGTTTCTCTGAAGGTGTTACCTGTGTGTGTTTCACAACCCGGAATGACAATGACTAGAACAAAACAGTTCTACATTAGCTGTTCCAAATCCTAGTGAGAATAAACCAGCTCACTTAAAGTTATGCTGAACCAACTGTAGCTTATTAATGCTTGTTTTCAAACTCAAGTATGGTAAACTCATGTATTTCTGGATTATAACTAGTCACTTTTTGTAGATTTGACATGCATTTAACATGTTAGCATCATGCTCTGGTACCGGAATCAACTGCTATCGAAGTCTTCCATGCAAACGTTTCATAGCTCTGGAAATCAGTTGATTGTGAAGTGACGTCTCATTTGTTGAGTTGACAGCTCGCTTGGGATGCACAGATATTGAAACCATGGCTGGTACCAAAGCCAAACTAATAGCTAATATTAGAGAATATTTACTATACAGAAGGTATCTTTCACTGAAAGTAAAGTTTTATATTATTTTATAAAAAAAAAAAAAAAAATATCTAAATAAAATAATAACTACAGTGAACTTTACTTATTGACTTAAAAACATGCACAGTATATCTGTGTCAAATTCGATATATTTTACTTTACTTTACTTAAAATTTGCAACTTTGCTTGTTGCATTTAAAATGACTATTGTAGCTGCAGTATTGATGCTCATACAAAAAAAGTGAACACTTAAATAACGCAATGTCACTTCAAGTCAATCCCACTTCTGTAAAATCAAACTGCTCACTTATGCCGAGTTCATATATCTCACAGGTGTCGGCAACACGTCTGTGATTCTCTCAGATCACGTCTTTGATAGTCCACACTGTGTGACTGTCACTCGCGTGATTCCGGGCATTTGTCTGCGATTTCTCAAAACCTGTCGGCGAGTCAAAATCGGGACTAAAATCGTGCAGTCTGAACTTGGCATTAGGAAGCAACACTGATTGACAATCAATTTCACCTGCTGTTGTGCAAATGGAATAGGAAACAGGTGGAAATTATAGGCAATTAGCAAGACACCCCCAATAAAATAGTGCTTCTGCCGGTGGTGACCACAGGCAACTTCTCAGTTCCTATGATTTCTGGTTGATGATTTGGTCACTTTTGAAAGTTCACTCTAGTGGTAGCATGAAACGGAGTGGCTCAGGTACTGTAGCTCATCCAGGATGGCACATCAATGCTAGCTGTGGAAAGCATCTGGAGACGTGGAGGAGGCCGTATGAGGGCAACAACCCAGCAGCAGGACCACTACCTCCACCTCCACTTGCAAGGAGGAACAGGAGGAGCACTGTCAGAGCCCTGCAAAATGACCTCCAGCAGGTCACAAATGTGTATGTGTTTGCTCAAACGGTCAGAAACAGACTCCATGAGGGTGGTATGACGGCCTGACGTCCACATGTGGGGGGTGTGCTTACAGCCCAACAATGTGCAGGACGTTTGGTATTTGCCAGAGAACACCAAGATTCCCTGAATTGCATTTCAAATTCTTTGAATTTGCTGTTTTTTCTTTGAAATGTCTGTTTCTTCTCAATTTTTTCTTAGCAGTTATGTTTATTAGGGTTGTATATTATATATGTTTATTGCATGTTTCAGTTCAGTGAGTCTCACCATGATTGTGTTTAGTATTTGTGTGAATGACACTGAGCTCTACAGTATATACGTATGTCTTCTATACAGTATTTGTTATTATTTAAAAGCTGCATGTGATTGGCTTTGGTTCATTGTGTGACTCTCATCATCACCTGCATTTGGTGCTGATCAGTGTTTTTCAAAGGTACAAAACAGATTTCCATACTTTAATAGGTTGGTATTTTAAAAGTATACTAATTAAAAACAATTGTGGTATTTAACTTAAAACCTAAAATATTGTTACCATATTTTTTAATGGTCAAATTTCAGCAACCACAGCTGCCAGTTTTTTACCATAAACTATATATATATATGTATATATACACTCGTAAACATATACTTGTTTATAATTATTAGCTTTGGTATCAGCCAGAATTTAAAGGGGTAATCCTATTAGTAACAACATTATAAGTTACATTATAAGGTATGATAACTTTTTTCTTCAAACTGATCCAGCCAATTCACATCCATACTAGACTAAACAAATACTACCAATAGCTGATTGGCTCTTTTAACTGCCATAAAAAGTCTGATCAGAATGGATTCATAATTATACACAAGTACATAACTAAATAAAATCCTTCACAACAGAACAGCATCATACAATTTGTGACAGATGTGTTATCGTCTTCTCTGCATCGTTCAGTTTGTCTGAACAACAACAGACACTGAAACACATTATTTTTCTACTCTTCCCGTCCTACTTTCTCCAATGTTCGCAGAAACACCCATCTGTCATAGATTTACCAAACAAGCCACTCATTACAGCTGGGTCAAGTGTTTACTTCTGTCCATCGACAACTGGAAAGAAAGACAGGGACCTCTTGTGGGAGAGGTGGACCATCTCGCTCTCCTCCATAAATCTCATTATGAGGTGTATGACCCCGGGTGTCAACGTCGCATCCTTCAATAGAAAGAATCCACGAGGAAGAATCACCTAAGTACATCAAGTTCCTGTCAGCATTCTTTTCCATTAGCTTAAGCGCTCATTTGACTTCAGCCCTCATGCGCACGGCAGGAATAATTCAGGAGGTAAAGGACGAGCTGTCGGAAGGTCAGAAGTGGACGTTCTGCTAACGCTAGCCTGGCAGCAATCACTCATCCTGATAAAAGGTCAAAGAATATGCCAGCGCAAACACGCTTTTAATAAGCAAGATGGATGCCACATCGGTCACATCAAGCTCTGTTCTCCCTTTAGAATCAATAGTCAGTGCTGCACAGTGAGAATGAGGCGGGCACCAAGGTTATTATAGTTTCTAATTCGTTTTTTATTCTGACACGATTGATTTCAGTTTTGTTTCTGTAATTGCTCTGATGTTTGCAATTTAACCCCTAAACACACCTTTGTTTTCTATACATATTAATATCAGTTTTCACTAAAGCTGTAAATGCCATGCTATTAATCACTGAGGTGCTGTTAGAAAGTCATGATAACTAAGAAAATAAGTCCATTTCACAGTCTTCCAATGAAAAGTGGTGAAACATCAGCTTTAAGACTAGTAGCATGTATGTTTTAAAAAAAAATGGTTTTCTTCAAAATACACAGCTACATTTGAATTGTCTCCAATGGAAAAAGATGCATTTTTCTGCCAGATGGTGTAGCTACCAGCAAGAGCTGATGGGTCATGCTAACCAGCCAAACCATGACCCGCTGGCACAGCTAACAGAAAACATCGGTGTCTAGGGGGCCATTATTGCAGCTTTAAAAGGAGAGATAGCATAAAATGTTAGAAGAACTTTAAATTCAACACGAAATGAAAATTTGCCAGATATTGTAAATCCACATTATGGATTTTATTGTACCTACTCGTGCTATATATTTCACAATATATATATATATATATATATATATTTTTACTGGATTTTGTGTTATTTTCAGTAAAAAAAACTGCCTTTTCTCTGGTGATGAATACATGTGCAACCATTTATATTGATGTGTTTATTTAATCTTTTTTAATAAACGTTAGCAATAGCCATATATTATATTGTTGCCCCATATATCAGATAGGATGTATTTTCCAAAACAGACAAAATAGATTTTTTTTTTTATTATTTATTTATTTATTTTTATTATTGTTTGTATGTTTTTTTTCTTCTTCTTTTTTTCTAATTCGGTGATATGACCAACGTGTCTATTTTACAATTTAATGATTTTGTATATAAAAAAAACCCCGAATCTCTTATTATATATATTCTTTATGACTTTTATTAAATGTAAACAAAAAATCTAAAAATACAAAAAGGTCTGCACTCTAAAAACACAATATTAATATTTTAAAATGTATTAAAATTAATTAAAAACTATTTCAGAGTGCTTGCCATTCATGTTATAGATATGAATGGCAAGCACTAATATTTTATTTATATATTTTATATATATATATATATATACACATTTATACAATTTATATATATAGCAAAGTTAATTTATTTTGCATTAAATCACCACAGTGAATTACAGCCCTGGTTTTATTCTTAAATAATGCTGTTCGATATGAGAGAGAAAAAAAAACACATCTCTGCAATGCCACTGTAATTTCTTCATCTTCAGCAGTTCAGTCCTCTTGTGGCCACTCGTCGCTAAATATACATTTGAGGATTTTTCTCTAAGAGCTCTTTCGGAGTTGAAAAGTATAAGCTTCTGAGAAGGGCTGGGCCCTCAGTGTCCCTACAAAATAACTGCTGCTCATAAGGGCACGACCTAAAAGCATCCGAAAAGATCTGCTTCACTTGGCATAAATATGCAGGGCTTTTTTGGTCAGCTGTTATTCTCTCAGGATCAAACGTCCTCTGCTGGAAAGCTGCACAGCCTCTCCCGCTCTAATCTAAAGACATCAACTTAAGTACCACAAATGAGATCGTAACAGATGAAATATTAATATTTAGAAACCTTGTAACAATGTGTCCCAGATCATCCTGGAAGCCTTTGATATTATCCACACTCAGAGCCTTTAAACATCTCCCCTGATCATACGGCTGAAAGCTTGGGGTCATTACGGGAGAAACCTCCCTCTGTATGATCGTCCCATTTACTTGATTGAAATCAGATGGGGCCCACAATAGATCATGACAATACAAAGAAGAAAAAAAAAACACAGAGATCCTTCATGAGAGGCATTTTGTGATGGCTAGCATGTAACTCCAGCGGGGAGTCACTGAAGAGCGGTTTTGTTCAATTGTCCGATTGAATCACGAGAGCGCCTGTTCTGTTTTTGAACAGAGGATCTGCTTTTGAAGTCGTCGAAGGTCAAATGAATCACGGCTCATTACTCAAAAAGAAATATTTAATCTGGTAAAATGAAATCCTAACCTGGTTTAGGGATCAAATACATTAGTCTAAATCAGAAAGCAAAGATTGTAATATGATTTGTTGGCCCTCGTTCTTAGGCAAAAAAAAATGAAACAAAACAGGATGAAATAAATCAAAGACAAAGGGCCAAAATAGGCTACGATGCATGACTCAAGTCTATAAAACCATCATGTACTTGCAAAATTGTAGGTTTTACTTCCTCGTTAGGAAAGGAGGACAGATTTACATTATAAAACCCTTAGTATGGATATCACTTTCCACCTTGTACGTTCGTTACACAAATCAGCACTCATTTCTGCACTCTACTCTGTCTTTAATTTAACCCCTGCTGGGAAATCAAGTCAAGAATAAGTGATAGCTTAAAAATAATACCTCATTATTTCCCAAGAAAGTTACCTTGACTTCATTGGCTTCACTATTGATTAAAGGTGTGTGGTCTTTTATTTATTTATTTACCACGCTGTGAAGAAATCGGATTCGGTCTTTGAAGTACTGAAGAGCGCAAAACTTTCATGTTGAGCTGGGAAACCTGTCTAATTACTACGGTGGAGAGTGGGTAGATATCCTAGACATCCACGCCTTAGTTCTGTTCTCAAACTTGGCGAGCTGCTTAGCTGTCTACTACACAGGCAGCTGTCTTCTAAGGGTACCAAGCAAGGTGGGGGGGTTGGGGGGGGATTCATAAAAGACTGATATGAAACTCTATACAGAACACATAAAAATGCTCATGTGAAGCAGATGAGTAAGTCAATTCGCTATTGATTTTAATCCAAGTTTGCCTCAATAGTCTAATGAGCAAAAAATACATAAATTATTATTTTTTTTTTAATATATTGAATTGAATCAGTTAAAGTGTGGAATGTGTATATATATATATATATATATATTTACATAATTGATCTGTATCTGTCTTTTAATATTTTTTTTTATTTTTATTTTTTTATGGCAATAACATTTTACTGTATTTTGGATTAAATAAATGCAGTTTTGGTGATTTATATATATATATA
>JAUMHQ010000046.1:14324707-14339369 GCA_032361165.1 Enteromius paludinosus
CAAACAGGTGCTACTAATTTAGAATCATGAGCAGAGTGTAGCTGGACTATTTAAAAGCAAAATAACAGGTCTTTGAGAGTCTTTTTCTTTGTAGATTCTGTCTCTGACAGTGGAAATGCACCAATGCTGAAAACTGTAGACCCCTCCATGATTTCTAAGTAAGAGAACTTGCAAAATCACTGGGTGATTAAAAACTTATTGACCTCACTGTATATTTGTTTATTACACGACTCTGTAATGCTCGATTCTGACTGAGAATGATTGTCTTCTGGACAACTGTCAGATCAGCAGTCTTTCCTATGATTGTGTAGCCTAGTGAACCAAACTGAGAGACCACTTTGAAGGCTCAGGAAAGCTTTGCCGGTGTTTTACCTGATTGGTATGTCACCATATTCTCATTTGTTGAGGCTACGTCTACACTAATCCGTGTAAGCTAAATCATCACAATTAAAAGAACCTGTGTGCATTGAATTTTTTATTACATGAGTTTCACAATTTGAGTTGAATTACTGAAAAAAAAGGAATAAACTTTTCCACAACATGCTTGTTTATTGATATGCACCTGTATATAGCTATATATTTTGGAGATGTTGCTCTCTTTGCCTGACCTTGGCCGAATGAGAAATGAACCGGGGGAAATTAAAGGTGGAGTTTCAGAAAGCACCAACCAATTGTGTAATCAACAGTAGCTCAAAGGTGTTTATGAGTCAAAACTCCCCAAAAAGTTTGCTTTGGTGAGCCGATTTGAACTGCCAAAATGAACAGTTTGCCTTTCAGTTCGTTCTCGGATTTCTTTAATCATGTCTTGTTTTCATCTTTTGTCGTGCAGGGTGTCTGTAAATGCAGTAAGAAATCACAGCAGTGAGAGTTCTCTTATTTTTGGTCCCACACAACGCGACCGTCATTATGTAGAGAATGATGATATGCTTGCACAACTCATCTTTTTCTTAACTCTTCTGTGTGCAGAACAAAGAGAAAGAGCGGAAGGCACGAGAGAAAGAGACAAAGGAGCGCGAGTCACGTTACAGCAACGGTCACCTGTTTACTTCCCTCAGTGTTTCCGCCACCACACTCTGCTCGGCATGCAACAAGAGCATCACTGCAAAAGAAGCTCTCAGCTGCCCCAGTGAGTAACTTGCATTATAATACATGATGTTTAATAAGCCTACATCAAGCTCTGTTATACTATTGAACACAGCCGCTCGCACAACTGAGAGATGAACCTGAATCACTCAAGGGTACTTCAGATGATGTTGCAAGCTATAAGCTAAAGAACTTAGCTTAAGGTAGAGAGAGAAATGGGTTACAGACATAAAACAAACTGAAAAAGCTTCAGATCAAATGGGCTTGCCACCTGGAAGAATTCAAATGAAAAAATGCCAAAGACACTTCTGATTTTGAGTTTTAATTGCTGTCGCTGAGGATGTGTGAAATTTAGGTGCGTGATACCCCCCCCCCCCCCCCCGGAAGGGCTAAAATAACAAACACACTTTCATATGCATCAAATAGACGTATAAACCAAAGGCAAACCTTATGATTCAACTTAATGACACACGTTCATTTCAGATATAGCCAGAACGAAAGCAGATTTGAGGCATGCCAAAGCTAAAATAAAAACTGCATTGGGTAAAGCTTTCTAGGAATTTGATGTGCTCCCTCATCATTACTGGTGGTCACACTTTAAGTTTGCCTGTGGATTTTGTACATATTTAAGCAATGTACTAAAAAAGCACACTCAGGCACACATGTTTTGGACCATCTCTGCAATGCAATGGTAAAAAAAGAAACGGTTGTTTGAAAAGTTATATCATATTCTGTGCTCAATAAACACTTTAAATATAAAGGCCAAGATTCTGAGCAAGTTTCTGAGCAGAGGAGTGTCTTAGTCCAGCATTTTTTCCTCAAAGCAAGTATCAATTAGTCTTAAATAGACTGGGTGTAGCACTTTGTCTTTAAAACAGGAGATTCTTGCGAAATGACAGAAAAACTTAGCACCTACATTGAAATTTGTAAACTGTAAGTGGATTCATAATACAAGGCATTAGGTACCTCTTTTTGAGAAGGTAATGGTATTTTGAACTATATTATTGCAGGGTGTTTTTGTGGGTAAAGCCTATTTTTCTTTATATTTTAAACAAGTTAATTGGTTCCCGAGGCGTTACCCTAAAGGAAAATTCATGCACTTATTCATTTGCAAGATTTTTAAAAACGCATGCAACCTATTTACATGAGCAAAAGGTATTGTATTAGTCTGCCGCTGCTGCTTTACTCGTTCTTACACACAAGAATGTTTAATTTGTCACAGAACTCTCCATCGTTTAGCAGCATTCACTGCTTTCAGAAGCACTTTGTCTGTCTTTTCTGCAGTTCATGTCATCACCTGTTTGTTTTTACTGTAAGAAATAGTGTTAATGACACCCTCAACCACAGTTGGAAGGTCTAGAGTTGTCGCTTCTCAACTGATATGCGTGAAGATGTGCACAAAGAAAGGATTTGTATCTTTGGCAGGTAATGCTAGCTCTCGAAGGCCAGTCAAGAGTTTTTGGATTGTATTATCAGCAGGTTTACCTGAAGCAGTAAATTTTATTGAACAGTAAAAGGGAAAAAAGCAGTGCCTTATTGATATAAGATTATTTAAAAAGTAAAAAAAAAAAAATTATTAAGTAAATATAGCAAGCATCAGAATTTGGGTACCGAGCACATTATGGAAAAAACGTTAAATTTGAATACAATCAAGTGGACACAGCTCTGCTTCATGAAACTTTAAAAAGAAAAGCATAAGCAGTGCAGCTATAACAGTGTGAAGTCTGTTGTATTGTTGTGCTTCTTCTCCCAGGCAGTGAGTAGGCACTGCTGCCTGGGACCTATTCAGGGCGTATAGTGTTTCCAATACAAATGCGCTGTGGTCAAATGCGTTTGTGACTACCTCTGGATATGGTTTCAGTCATCTGAATGATCTATTCATACCAAGATTGAAAGGAATATGCGTCAGGCTAAACAAAAAGCAAATTCACCCTGATACACACAAATGCCTCTTTAGCTTCAGAGTAATGAGAATCTATTATGTTTATTTTTACTTGTGTACTGAGGGCTGTTTGCAGCAATGGTTACTGGAAGAGTTCACTTTAAACATAATTTGTCATTATTCACTCATCCTCATGTTGTTGCAAACTTTAGCTGATGTGGACTAGTGTCTGTGAATAGTGAACTAAATAAAAGTCTGTACTCAAGCATTTCTGATTGACATTTTTAGGGTTCTTTTTGGGTTTTGCTAAAATAAAGCAACCATTTAAAGGGGTCATGAACTGAGAAACCAAAGTTACCTTGATCTTTTGACATATAGTCTAAAGGCATATTTTGAAGCCAGTATGCCAAGAACAGCATATAAAAAGCCAAAACGGCAGCTTGCTGTATATACAATACTATGACAGAGTAGTGTGGCTACAGACCACCTCTACAGAAGAAGATCAATGCCTCCTACACCGATTCACACATGTAGTGTTTATGAGAGAGGCGAACGCACAAAAATAAAATCAATAAAAAAAATGAAAGCGTCTTTGCATTGCCTTCCCTCTGATCCCAACGTTAGGAAAGAGTAGATATACTTTGTTTTTTAATGTTTCTCTGTTTAATGATTTTAAAGTTCCAGATGGCATCAGTAAGACAAGTCCTTTGTTCACTTCACTTTGATTTGGATTCGGATTCAAACAAGGCACTATTCTACATAGTATTTGCAGAAAGATTGAAACTAAAAGATGGTACTGTACTGACTAAATTGGAAGTAGACTGTTAAAGTGTTAGCCAATCATAGCAGTTGACGTTTACTTCTGAGTTTACAACCCAGGGTCAAAACCGGTTGTAGCCTTTTTCATATAGAAATATTATATATATATAATATTTTAATAACCGAGTATTCTACTGACATTTTCATAGATTATTCGAGTAATCGGATAAAACATTTTTGCGTAATTTAAGAGCAATATTAAATATGCAAGAGAAAATAAGACGTCTCTTAAAATTAATAACTAATTGGTTTCTTTTTTGAAAAAAAACCCAACATTTTATTTATTGATGATATTTATTACATTTTTAATATTAATATTTGGTTAAATATTTTTATCATACAGTAAGTTCATGGCTGTGCATTTATAAACCCTTTTCATTGCAATCAAACTAAAATGACCACACCTGTTGTATTGAGCACATTAGACTTAGGGACATGATTACAACAATTTATTCAACGTTCAGTATTCAAACTAAAGTATCAAGTATTCATCCGAGCCATGGTATTGAAAAAGTATTCAATTGTAAAAGCCATGCACAACTTTTTGACAGTAAACTCATTCCTTGGTACAAGCTGTTAAATATTCCGGATTAGTGTACGGCCCCTCCACAAGCGTTGTGCAGTATTGCACTGACCGTTGTGGTTTATCCCTTCCATAATTACCGTACATTATTTAACAGCCCCAACCTCAATTAACAAATCACATTGATTGAACACTACATTGAATTCACCTGGTCTCGGGTGACAGTCCTCCTCCTTTCTCTGAGTAGGACATTTTTGTCGTTTTCTCGTGTTCATTTGGTCTCTTTTCTCATCACCATTGTTATTGCTAACTTCCATTTCATAGCTCGCACCCTCACATCAAAACACTGCCGTCTTCTTCCGCTTCGTGGGTGATGTAAGCATAAATGCATTGTCACAGTAATGCAAAGATCATTGCAAAAAAACGTGACAAACTTTTTTTTTTTTTGCAATCAAGTTACTCGAGGAATCGTTTCAGCCCTATTGACCATGCGCCACTATTTGACTACAGGTAGTTCATAGCTCTGTCAATGCCAAGATCAAGGGGTTTGATTCCCAGGGAAAGCAAAAAAAGATGCAATCTGTGTAGTTTTAGATAAAAAGCATCTGATAAATGCAATAACAAAAAATGATCTCAAGCTTTTACCAATACTAGTTTGCTGTTGTTTTTCCCAATCAGCGAACTTTTTATACAAGAGACCCACTGTGGCCAATTAAATGCATGACATAAAATACAGTCAAATCAAGGGGGAAAACACACACAGGCAGCAAATTTTCCCTTAAAAATATTTTGTCTAGAAAACGTTTCAGCACAGGAATATTGCCAAAGATAATGCTCTCATACATCCAAGCTGCAAGACAATTGCAAGAAAATTGGGCCGAAAACCATTGCATATACATTGTAAATATATCTGAAATATCACCCAGCCCTACTAATAACCACAATTTTTAGAGCTTAACTACCTAGACTAAGCTGTTTTTCCAGAGTGAGATGCTGGTTAACACAAAGCAGCTATAGTATCAGCATTGGAGCAAATGTGTGTTCGCAAAGCCTATTAAGGTCTTGGCTAATCCAGACTAGCCAAGACTTATCCAGAGTTAGGCTGACAGTTTTAACTTATTTAGGATGGGCCATTACTAGGATGACTGAGCACCAACACGCTGGTGGCACAGGGATAACGAATGGGAGAAAACTTTTACTTATTAATTCTCTCGCAGCGGTAAAGGTCAATCTCATGTATTTTCAAAGAGGTCACAGAGCCACATAGGAGCCACTGTGTCCTCAGAATCATTCACTGTTGCAGAACCGCTCCTGTTCCTATCCAGAGTTCAAGAACGCTTATGCAAAGCGTAACGCAAATTCAATTGATCCTTCCTTACACTATACAAACCAAGGTTAGCTTAAACATCCGAGAAATCCTCGTGGGAGTTTTCAGCGAAACATGCTCATGAATGACACAATAACACCTAAAAACTGCAGAAGCTTAACGAGTCTTGTTTGATGTTGATAAGATTTCTTTGGTTTAATGAAACAGAAGAGTCGATAAACGCATCTACGTCAAACACCTGCAACCTCATCGGGAATCCTGTAGAATTTCAGAAAAGAAAACATTTTACTAAAAAGAAATCATATTGTCAATGGAAATCTCAAGTCTTCTGCAAAGCTTCTCCGACTTGTTACCAAGGTGGGTGGAGTTTAGCAAGTCGATTGCACATAATTTCAGCAAAACGTACACTTCTGTCCATCTTTCCCTCTCTGACTTTGTCATTGGCTCACTATTTCATTCTACTGAATGATCCTTCTTAATACGAGCAGCTCATTTTGTGGTCTTAAGCGGAAAAACAGTCCTGACTAATAGGAAACGAATGAAGGCTGTCCGTGTCAGATATCACTGCTTACCAACTCACTGAGTCATAGACAGAACAGCAACCAAACTTCACGGCTTGATAAAGCATCCAATTCTCCTTCCTTGGGAGTAACCAGTGTGTAGAGCACTCACGCCCTCATAAGGCAATAACTGTCCACCATTTTGAGATAATTCAACCCAGGAATAAACGCTAAAAGTGCAACACGACCCGAATTTGACAGGTGGCACAGACTAACGTGTAATGCTCCCAAGATGCACGGGTTGATTGATGTTTTGCACTCAAGGCTGTTCCTTGCATGCTAATTGATTTTTTCCCCTCATAAACTTGAAGTTTATCAAGGGGGAAAACATGAAACGCACCTACTGAACAGCATTCACACGTCCATCACTAAAGCAATAAATGCTCAGCTGACATGCTCACAAACCTCAGCCTGATTTCCATAAGATTTGAATACAGTAATCCAACAGGATTCACGCAGTTGGACAAACCACAAAACCTCGTTTAATTTGCACTTGCTGACACTGTGAAAAGCAACTATGGCATACAGTACAGACGTTCTCTATGGCCCATTTGCACATATTCCTCTCTAGCTGCATGCAACATGCAATATCACACAACGAGCAGACCACTTGGGTTGACTCATGACAAAACTGACAGCTAGAAAAACAAAACAAGCCAGTGTATAACCATTTCGCCTCTGATGTACACTAACACGTACGTGCATATGCATACAACAGAGAGCATGCTGAGATTTGTGTGCAGTTGCAAGCCAGGCCCTGTCCAACATTCGGCCCGCATATGCTAACGCCTTAGCACTACTAGCTAAAGCCAATAGCCTTATAGCCTATTAATTTGGCTTAAAAAAAAATACTAACCGCAAACAACTTCAAATCTACGCAACAAAACCACCACCGTGATAAAACGGAGGTGGCGTGTTTAGCACCACAAGTCACCGCTGAAAACCACAGCGAAACCTACCCACTGACTGTATATACGTGTGTGTGTGTGTGTGTGTGTGTGTGTGTGTGTGTATGAGTGAGTTTAACGGCGGCGGCGGAACTCGTACCGAGCAGGAGCAGCTTCAACTCCCGTCTCGCGTCGCGTTTGTCTCGACGCAGCTGCTTATCGATTTCGGCGTTGATTCGTTTCGACTCCTTGGCCTCTTCGCTCAGGCAGCAGGCCATCATCGACTCTAAAGTCATCCCCACTGCTTTACTGTATACAGCCCGGCCTCGTCGGGGCTTCAGAGACGAGAAAAAAAAACAAGAAAATATCACTCGCTTCGAGTGGCCGCTGGAAAAAAAAGCGGGTAAAAATAAAACAACTCCGCAATCCTCCTCCTCTGAGGAAAAATATTAAGAAGAAGACGGGAAAAATGAGAAGGGAGGTGAGGAGATGATCTGAAGGGGGTTTGAGAGTGGGGGAGGGGGTCGGGGGCCTCGCGCGCTGCGTTCAGTCCTCTCGCGGTGAGCGCGAGCCTCTACCCCGCGTGCAGACCGCGGCAAAATCACGGAGGTAAGAGAGGAAGAAAAAACCGGGAGGATGAGGAAGGGAGGGCAGCGTCGACGACAACGAGGAGGAGGAGGTCCGGGAGCCTTATCTCGCAAATGATTGAAAAATCCAGGGCAAACTATCCTCGCGTGCGTGCGACACTCCCACAACGGCTCCGCGGCGGCTCACCACCAACACGCGTCCCGGTGAAAACGGGACAGATCGTACAGCCGCGACATCCACTTTCCCTATGTCCCCTCTCTCCAGCCTTATCCACCCCTTCAAATGGAGGAAAAAGAGATTCCTCCTCAGAAAAGGAGGTGAATGAAGCGTCACTGCTTCACAGCGAGTAACTGAATAATGTCAAAAGCATTTCCTTTCGTGTCGTTTAATGTCACTGGAGCGCTTGTAGAAAAATGTAAATTCCTGGAAGGGGGAAAAGCCCGTTGCCTTTAAAAATGGGTTATGCCACTTTTTTTTGCAGATGACAGCAGCGTCTCCTCCTACATCAGCGGAGCTGCGCGCGCACACTAACTTGATTCCAAACGGATGATTGACAGGAAGCGATGGCTCGAGCAAGAGAGGGGAGGCGGGAACTGCGAAGAAAACCTTCTGGAGGCGGATAACAGGAACTTTCAGGTTTGGTCGACGGCACAAGTCAGTCAGGCATTCAGAAAGTGCTTGCCGGGGTGTGTCACTTATTTCGAGGGAACAGTGTGCAGTGAAGTCTCGCAATGTAGAGCACATTTCTGCACTAGATAATTTCCATTTTGACATCATTGAAGTCTGTGTGTGTGTGTCAAAATGGAAATTATCTAGTGCATATATATATACTTTAATGATGACAAAATAGAAATTGTGAATACGATTTATAATAATAATAATAATAGTGATCTGCTATTTCACGAGAAGGAAAACGTGAATAATGGTTATTAAATGGTTATTAAAGTTTTTATCCATCTAGACACATAATTTAAAATCTCTATGCGACTAATCAGAATTACTGTGCCTCATAAAACGATATTAATATAATCTTCTTTATTAATGAAGACAGGAATTAAAGGAGTAATTTATAAAAATCTTGTACATTACAGTATCTTGGTATCACCGGTGTTGGCTGTAAATAATTTAACGGTGCTGTAATCAAACACCACAAATGTTGAACTCTGCCTACATCTAGTGGGCACGTCTGGTATTACACGTTGAAAAAATTATATTAAAAGAATAGTTAACCCAAAACAAAAAATTCTGTCATCAATTACTTACCCTCAAGTAGTTTCAAACCTGTATGAATTTCTTTGTTTTGCCGAACACAAAGGAAGATATTTTGAAAAAAATTTGTAACCAGGTCACCAATGATCTCTTTTTCCTACTATGGAAGTCAACGGTGACCACAAAACAGCCTGGTTGCAGCCTATTTCTTTGGGTGAACTATTCATTTAATCTTAATCAAGTCCTCCTGGTGTATGCTGTGTTTTATGCAGACGTTTAATTTTAAGATGCATGAAAATGAATAGCTAAAATAAAGAAGATCAATATAGAACACTGCAGTGCTATCATGTAAATCAATCAAATAATGTGGACAAAAAGAAGAGGCCCAAATTTATTTTTGTCACTGCATACTTTCCATGTTTCAATGAGTTATTACATACTTGAAATGACCATTATTTATAGTCTATTAAGAAAAGCAAAAAGGTCTTGTCAGTTATAAATGATACCAATCATGTAAGTTACAGCCCATATTTTCAATTCAAAACAATGACATTTGACAAAAAAATAAATAAAAATGATGAATAGTTTGCATCCCTAGTAAAGGTTATGAGGTTGTTTAGGAATTTCCGCTCTGCCTCACATTTGATTTCCTTTTAAAAACAATTCTCCCCACTGAACAGTAAAGCCCGCTTTTTTTTTGTCAAATATTCAAGAGGCAATTTGGCCATTTCTAGTTATTGTCCCCCTAGTTTGAATAGGGCCCAATGTTGCTTTGAAACCATATGTTGTTCTTCAAAACCATATTTTTTGGTTTTGCAGAGACCAAAAAATTAATACAGCTCTAAAACAACACGAGGATAGGTAAATTATGACTTTTTACATTTTGGGTGAAGTAATAATATTACATTAATCCTTAACTCTAGTCCCAAATGAAGTATTAATTATGAGTATTTATTAAAATAATTTGTATTAACAATAGTAGTGCCTTAATAGTAGACGTAATGGTGATGCTTGTCTTTGCAGTAAAACAGTAGCTACAACATAACAGCAGTCGTTTGCAAGGTAAAGTGCATTAGACCCTGACAGCAGAGGGCAGCAAATGTTTGTGACCGATAATCCGGTTATCTTGTTGTTCAAATGGAGTGCCTTTAAACAAAAAGAGGGCACTGTTTGACTAAAAATGCTCTCAGAGATGCATACTTATTCAACAGTGTGCAGATCCAGTTCATGTTCTCATTATTAGCCTAATAAGTCTCGAGAACACTTTGATCTTTTTCATTGCTATTAGAACTGAAACTTACTTCACACATAATGTTCCCAAGTTTTCTGAAAGCACATCGCTCATTTCAATAGAGATGCTGTGTTTCCGTGCTTCTTTGTTTTGCTGTAGATGCAGTATGGGCCTCTCCACAGCTGTGAACCCGCAAAGACAAGCTGTGAGTAACATGCATGGCCACTGACAGCTCGAGAGAAGATGCTTCGGCGTTGCTGCCACTGGCAGCTCATACACAAACACATTGCCAAAGTGCACCCATGCAGACCTTAGAGAGACATTTGTCCGCTGTTGGGGAAAAATGGCAGCTTCTAAATCATTCAGCTTTGCAGAACATTTAATATGACTTTTAAATGAAGTTAATAAATGAAAATGATGTACCAGTTTGCAATATCAAGCTGTTTTTGTAGATGGAAGCCAATGACACCGGGAGCCCCGCCCATTCAAGTTACAAATGGCCATGCCCACTATCATGTTAAAATGAAGGTGGGTAGGAATAAAAGCAGTATTGATTTGAGCTCAGGTGTATAGTGAAGGTCTCGCCCTGGATTTATGTGCTTTAAACTGGATCTGAGCTGGGAACGACCAAGATCACTTACCCTCCAGAGCTCTGCCAAGCCTCTGTTTCCAATAGCAACCGTATATGTGCAGCGACTAGCGAGTTCCACGAGGAACGCAGAACTTTCTCTCGTCATCTGATTGCACAGCGGGAAGTTTGCGATCTTACCACCCGACCAGTAATGGAACGTGCCGAATGCCAGAACTCTGTACACAGAAACGAGAGCTCTGTCATCATTTACTTGCACTGAAGCCGTGCAAAATGCAATGGCTGTGTGAAACTTAGGCAGGGATTCGCTGAAAATCTTCCTCTCTGCTGCCACTTTCAATGCTCATTCTGCGTTTGTTCTTCATTTGTTCTTCTGTACGCTTTTAGAAAAAAGGTTCAAAAGTGGGGGGTGGGGGGTATGTTCAAAAAGTACAATTTAGGGACCGATATACACCATTTAGGGGTAAAAAGGTGTATATTTTAGAAAAGTGCCATCTCTGTGATAGCATTGTTTCTGAATTGTTGCGTTCAACTGCATCAATGGATTAGAATGATAAATGATGACATGTACATTTTTTTGATTGAACTTTTCCCTTAAGATTTTAATTTGTGCCGGCCATCACAACCTTGGACTGTCTTCACATCAGAGAATGGCTGCCATCCTGTGTTTTATTTATTATCTCAAATCCTTTGCTTGTGTCTGCTGTCCGGCCCTTAAAGATGATGGTTTGGATAACACTGGACACACACAGTAATTGTTCAGGTTTAATGTTTCTGATGTAAAGGTCACAGGGTCATTTGTGAGAAGGGGTGACCCATGAAAGTGAAATATTATGAGATGTCAGTTCCATTGTACACTTGATTTGGGCACTTAACCTTGGCTCTTCCTCTAGAATTTCCTCTACAATTAACGCGCTGACAGGGACTCGAAAACATCTGCTAACTGAGACATTCACCATTGCTATCAGGGACTTATTATTTAGGGCAATAATCACGACTTTTTTTAGGGAAGACATTGCTTTTCATTTCCACTGGCCTACAAAAATAAATGAATACAAAAAATAATACTTACTGTAGTAAAACACTATGTATGCAACATTTTATCAACACTGAAAAGACACTTTACAACAAATGATTTATGTTCTATTCAATCTGCAATCATAGGAAGAAATGTAAAGTCATAATGTAACTCTGTGAGAGTTTTGCTGGAAACTGATGGCATAGCCTATGGTGCAAAATAGTTGTCATTTATCAGTCACGACAGCAAGACTGTCAGATTCAACGAAACAACAAAACATCATCTATGTCAGCCAACTTGATAAATTTACCTTGCTGACAGAATTGGCAAAATAATATCTAAACAAAGATGTAAAAGAGTATAAAAACAAATCCACTTTAAAGGGAGAAGCTGGGTCTTGTCACCTGTGCATTATCAATATTTTACATTTACATTTATATTCAGATATTCAGCAGACGCTTTTATCCAAAGCGACATACAAATGAGGTCAAAATCAGCCAAAAACAACAATGATATGCAAGTCCTAAACAAATCTCACTTAGCTTAACGCAGTACATGTAACAAGGAATTTGTACGTTTTATAATAAATACAAAGAAAACAGAATAGAATTAATTTAATGGAAAAAGTCTAAAAGGGGCAAGTTTCTTTTAAAGAATAGAATTAGAGTAAAGATGGCAAGAGTTAGAGGATGGATAAAGATTTGACCTTTATTTGTAATGCTTTGCACTGTTTTCCACGTATTGGGTGTATATTTGCAAATTCTGCTGATTTAAGAATGTGTTGAAAACCAGTCACTATCATAGTTTCAGTAGCTATAGTAATGTTTTGCATCGTAATTATTAAGTTAGGATAACTGCAATTTCCAACTGATACATTTATTTATAGTGAGTGTCATAGGGAGTATCTTTAGGAAACTGACCTTTAATGTGGTTGCTATATGGGGTTTTTCAAACTGCTATCATTAAATGAGCTATAACTACAGCAGCTGTTGCACAAAGTGTTTAGCTTGGTTAAAACATTTATCAGGATTAGGAATATTCCCAAATGCTTCAGTGAGAAACAGCCACACCAATACCCAGAGTGCTCAGTGTCTTCTCTTCTTGATGTCAGGATTACTAAGACATTGTCTACATCAGGGACAGTCTTCGCCAAAGACCAAACCGCTTCTGCTTTCATAGCATAAATCGCATGCCAGAGAACTTTTCATCCCTGTAGTTCTGCACAAAACACACGCGCTTACAAACCATGCTTACAAAATTCACTGACAGCGTGTTTTTGACAAGTTTGCAGTTATCTATCACAGAGAGCGCGGGGTAGACGGGGTCCCGCGGTGAGAGAAAACAGTAGGATATCTCTGGTATCTTGCCTTTTGCAAACCCAAGTCAGTAATTAAAACCTCCTTCCTTCTACATCAGAGTCACAGATTGAAACTAAAGAAGAGGCCCTTTGCAATTAAGATGCACAGATCCAATTAAGAGAGTGATTAATTGCCAGGGAGGGGATTTAAATGGGAACGGCTGCAAACGAAGGCACAGCGGTTGGTCCTGAAACAGGTCCGCTGGAGGCGAGGATGAAAAATCAAGGAAATAATTGTCCAGCAACAGGAGGCTGAAAGGTTATGGTTTAAAACAGAGCTGACCAAAATCACAATGCTCTGAGTCCACTAAAATATATTTATATTCCTTTTTGACTTTCACCAGAGAAATAAACTCGTAGCATTATAGGAATGAACTCATCATCTCAACTCATACCAAACTCCTCCAAAAACTAAGGATGAGTTAAAGGCTCATACACACCAATGACAATACCTATAATGATAAAGGTAACCAGAAAGTTTAATTGTTCTAATTCTGTAAGAATAGTACACTGAAAAAAAAAAGATTCATCAAATGTAATATTTTTTTAAAGGTAAGTAGTTGCAATCAATTTATTTTAAGCTACATTAAGTAAACAGATTTGATTAATTGAATTTTGAATTAATTAGGTTATTAAATGTAGCTTAAAAAACAATGAAAACAGAACATAATTATATTTTTGGAATCAATTTCACAGTTTTTTTTCTTAAAAATTATAAGCCAATGACAGCCAATCAAAAACCATTTGGCATTGAAAAACCCGTGCTTATCAAAAAAACAGAATGTGATCATGCGTTGATGTAGGAGCTAATTTAATTATCATGTATTTTAATTGTTCTTGTTGAGAATGGCCCTTAAGACTCTTAAGCTGCTTAAATCTATCAGTTATCATATTTATAACTCACCATCCTAATTTACAAGATATTATGGAAAAAGATGCTGTAAATTATGAAAAAATGGATTTGAACTTCTATCACATATAAGAGGAAAGCAGTTTGCGCATGTGCACTAACCTTGAATGTTTCATAAAGCTGGTCTTTACCTCATCTTTAGTCACACAGCCATTTTGTGTTCATTTATTCAGATAATGAGAGTAAGTCTGTGTTCTTGTGACAGTCCCATTAAACTGGAAGAAGCTTGTCATATTGGGTCCCTGTCATTAAAATGACTGAATGAAAAACACAAAAGATCAGATTTTGATAAATATTTAGGAGTCAAATCACTGAGTCCAAGTATGAGCAGTAGTAATAATGATGTAAACAAACAAGCATCATCGGTTATGTTAGAAATCAGGATGTGAAATATAATATTAGAGTTGTTTGTCATCATACCTGCAAATAGAAACAGCATAATTACATGGCGGACTTGCCAAAGCAGCAGGAAGAGGGCGAATAAACGTCTCAGGTTACAAATGTTAACCTAGTTCCTCGAAGGAACGAGACGCCTCGTCCAGCAGACGCTATGGGGAACGCCCTCAGCGTGACGGCTCTGAATGTGTGTGAAATCACAAATATGGGAAGCATATGAGCGTATGGGAAACACCTGGCATTAGCAGTTTGCCGTGAAGCAAAGCCAGGCAAGGATGCTTGA
>JAUMHQ010000046.1:14359652-14382585 GCA_032361165.1 Enteromius paludinosus
ACCCGCCACTGACGTCCCAATTTCTCATTGGCTGATTCAACACACTATTCAGAGCTGACGCGCTAAAGGCGTTCCCATAGCGTTTCGACGCAGCTCGAGTTCCTGAAAAGGAACTACTATGCTGTGTGACCATAGGCTATATAATATGATGAAATGTTAGTAAATTACATCATTTAATTTACATGCATCAGCACATTCAGCAGACAGCCATAAAATCAAAATATTAATTTATTATAGTATATTTTGCCTAGCTGACGAGGATCACTCGGTTGCTTTGTGTCACCGCAGGGTTTTTTTTTACAAGCGAATGTGTGCAATTTGACCATCATTAAAACAACAACATCACATTACATCAACATCGCACTGGTGTGGTGATGCATTATATCAACCTTTATTGACATACTAGTGTTTATTTCATAAAGACAATGTTGCACAACAAGATATTTTACAGCTACAAGACAAAGACGTTCATCTGCTTCTGCTCTATGACTCTGACTGATGTGCTAAAACGTAAGTTTCTCAGGGGTCGGAATTGTGAAGTTTGACGGACAGTTTGAGCGGTTCTAAGCGATACACTTTCGAATTCCTTTAAATGGTTTGTTAAATATTTGTTACAAAGACAAACAAACGTAAACGGTTGCCAACAGGATTGATTTATAAAAAAAAAAAAAAAACTCCCCCCAAAAAAGGGCACTTCCGAGTGTAATTACAAAAAGGGCATGTGCTTTGTTTGGTTGAGCCCAACCTGTGCACGTGCCTGATTGTAGTGACTGACTAAAAAGGGAACGAAAAAGTGATGCAAACATACTAAACAAACCAATAAAAAACTAATAAATTAATAACAAAAACAAAACTTTATAAGTAAAAGTAAAATATCAAATTAATAAAAAATATTCAAAACATTCCGAAAAACTATGATAGCATATAAGTGATACTAAAATAACCCTAACAACATAAATAAAAATAAATAAATATATTAAATTTGATATATTTAAGACATATTTTATCATTAAAATATGTTATTAAAGGTTAAAATATATTAATAAATGTTTTTAGTCAAAGGTCCACTTGCATAAACCTTTTTTTTTTCTAACACTTATTGATATTTTTGTTTACTATGTAAATTATTAAAATTGAATTTCATTAAATCCAGAAGAAAAAATGCATAACAATTGCCTTCCACCCTCAATGCACCCCACTATGATGAAAAAAGCTGTAGAGAAGTGGTCTGAATTGGCAGACATTTCTGCCCAGCTCGTGTCCGATCATCTACAGTGATGAGGCCCCTGCAGATTTTTCTTGATGGATGACTATAAATACCGGAGCTCGTCCATAAACACCCTTCAGCGCCACAGCTCTCGTCTGACTCACTGAGCTCTTTTAATAGCGCTCTTAGCGTGCAGTCGAGGGCTGGAGGCTTTGGAACCCCACTTGTTTGATTAGCCACTTCACCCCGGACTGTTTCTTCACTTTTGATTCACGCTGCGATAATGTTGGTCATTCTGTATGAAAAGCAGCACTGAGTAATGTTTTGGTCAGCAGGTATACCGTATGCTGACCTTTCTTAAGGCTTGCAGTACTGTTCTAAATTTCTCAGAAAACATTGCAAGTATTTTTTCTTACAATCATGAGGATTTGCTTGCTTCACAAGATGCTAACTAATGGACTGGAGTGAGGTGGATTACTTATGGATTATTGTGATGTTTAATCAGCTGTTTGGACTCCCCATTCACTACAGAGCTGAGCAATGCTAAATCTTCTCCCAAAATCTATTCCCATGAAGAGGCAAATTCACAAATCTATTTGGTGAACCATTTGATTAAGTCAATCTTACGACATTAAATCAAAACCCGTCCTGATTCAGTGAGAAATATGGTATTTTAGGTTATAAATTACTTGCTTGGTGTATTTTTTTGTCCTTTCTTGCTTTTTCTTGTCTTTGGATTTAATCATATAAAATGATTATTATTATTATTATTATTTGTATTTTATTTTGACTACTGCTAGAAAATACAAGTGTTTATGCAACTGGACATCTTAAGAATGTAGACTCAATTGTAAGTTCTTCGGTTAATGAAAACAAATATGAAAATAATGAAAATAAATGTTTAATGTTGATTTTAGGCTTCTTCAAACAACTCTAAGCCTTTCAAACAGTAAATGTTGCCATCTCTGAAACCACCAGCCAGCCAAAATTTTAATAAATAAAGTATTTTAATAGGGAAGATTGTTGTTTTCATGCCGCTAACTTGTACCAACAGCACTCAACAGCTAATTAGATAGTTAGCTGAAATGGAAAATAATATGGCTCCCATCCTATCGTCATAGCAACAAGAACAGTGTTTCAAGGTACATGTAATTTTAACTAAGATCACCAAATACATTTTTCAATATCATGAACTTTCATTGTTCTCCGGTAGAATATATACAGAACAAATAAAAAAAAAAAAAACATTTCTCTCTACAGCAGTGCAAATAATACAGATAAAAACAACTGCTGAATAACTTGCATGACTGATTCATTGAGCATTAGGCAAAAGTTTTCATTGAATGTTTCCATTATTATAAAATGCTCTCTTCCACGACGAAGGCAATGTGATTTGATAACAGTACCACTAAAGTATAATGTTTTCATTTTAAATGTTTTTCCAATCTGAAATGATTAGTTATTTTGGGTATACTTTAACATTGTAATGCTATGATTAAAAGCAAGACTAAATTGTCTGTTATCCTGTGTCAGATTGTGTTATTTACAGTATTTTATTTAGTTTTACATGAATCTCCTCACAGATAACACTTAGTCTGATGTCTCCCAGTTAAAGGAGATGATTATTTATAGTGCTTCAGTGCACATTAAGTGAAGGGTCATGCTTCTCTGTTTGATTCTGAGAGCCGCTAGGAAAAGCTAACGGATCGAAAAGCCTCTTGATGCCGAGTGTAATTATTACACTCCATTGAACCTGGGAAACACGTTGAATATCCCTCCAGAGACAATCAGCCCAATTGGAAGAAAAACCCCCCCAAAACATTTAAGGCACGTCACTACAGAGAAAACACAAAATGATATTTTGGGCTATTTTGCCTCCATAAAAAGTCTTTATTCAGACTTTTGGCAAGAAAATTTCTAAAGTACACATTTAAGTGTTTATTTCATTGCAATTATGTATTTGCATCTATAGATTTCAATTACATACAAATCTTTAATGGAGTTTTTTCTTCAACACATTGTTCAAAAGTTTGGGATCAGCAAGATTTTGCTGCATTTATTTGATCAAAAATACAGTAAAACAAGTAATACTATGAAGTATTATTCCAATAAAAAAATGGTTTTCTATGTAAATATATTGTAAAATGTAAATGTTATTCCTGTGATGGAAAGCTGAATTTCCAGTCTTCAGAGTCACATGTTTCCTCAGAAATATAAGCTGATTTAATATCAGAAATAAATATTTACTTGATCCTTATTTATCATTTTGGAACCGGATACTTTAATGAATAAAAAAAACATTTATTTTTTTAACAATACACTACCATTCAAATATCCTTTTTTTTCTTTCAGGAAATGAATACTTTTGTTCAGCAAAGCATATGTTAAATTGATAAAAAGTAAAGATTTACAACCTTTAATTAATCAAAGAATCTTGAAAAACTGTATTTTTATTCATTGGACCAAATAATTTCAGCCTTGATGAGCATAACTAATCTCACTGATCCCTTTTGAAAAGCATTGTACATAAGGTTTTATTTTCTGAATGTGTTTGTCCATATATAATTCTTTCAGATTTGTATAACATTTTATTTCTGGTGAAAACTGTTTAATACAAAACAAACCTATTGTACTGGGGTTATTCAGCAGGGAAAGATGTTTTAGTTAATATTTTTACCTTATTGATCTTTCAGTTGTGTATGTTAAAGATGACAAAAAACATGTTTTTGGATACCAACATTGTTGACTTTAATTTGACAAAGGCAAGCTAATGAAAAGGAAGAAACAAAGGGGTCATGATGAAAAAGAGGCTTGTGCTGCCAAGAAAAAAAAAACGGAGCATGTGAAGCTCTACAGATGAAAGAAAACAAAGCCAGAACAGGACAGTACAAGGCTGCTTCAATCATGGCTGTACGTTACAATCCTCCAGGACACATTTAAAGGCACTTTACAACAACACGCCTAAAACTTCTCCATTTCCCCTCCACTTCCGTTTCATTTGTTAAAACAAAACCAAAAGGCCTTGATTCAGATTTTGTATGTCTGTCTTCATCTAGGAGTAAATAAATATTATTTCTCTGTGCGTTTGTGACAAATCAGTTCGTCACGTCCTCCTCGTATTGTTATTAAAGCTCGTCCTGAGCTGCTGCCAGTGGGGACACATGAAAGAGAAATTATGATTCTGACAAACACCATCACAATGTTCTCAATACTCCGCCATCATGCAGCGGATAGGAGCGCGCTTCAAAGGAAATGTCAGCGTGAGATCATGAGAGACTGACAGCGGCTTACAGCACCACGACTCAATCAAGTGTGTCAGTTTGACTCGCACACAACGTGAGGAGAAATGAAAAGAAGTTGAAGCAAAGTGACTTATTCTGCTTGTCTATCAAAGGAAGAGGAATTTAGAGAAGGAATGGTACAGAAGGACAGATAGAAATGGATCTCAACGGGTATTCCTTAATAGTACACAATGGCCAGGATATTTATATATTTATTTTCAAGTGGATGCTAGTACTGCGCAACCATTTTTATTAAAGAAGGAGAAATTTATCTAGTGTAGAAAAATGGCAAGCATGTTATCACAGAAATATATAAATGTAACAAACCTAAAAATGAACAGACAGAATTTATATTAATGCACTGAATCAAAGCAATGCACTTGTTGGACATGTCATCTCATAAAAAACAAACATAAATAAATGAAATATATAAATGAAATTTCTTCATGGGTATACCTCAACTATGAGAGACAAAATGAGAAAAATTATGCTTAAAAAATTGCAAATTATGGTGGAAAATAAGTATTTGGTCAATAACAAAATTTCATCTCAATACTTTGCTATATACCCTTTGTAGGCAATGACAGAGGTCAAACGTTTTCTATGAGTCTTCACAAGGTGTTCACACACTGTTGCTGGTATTTTGGCCCATTCCTCCATGCAGGTCTCCACTAGAGCAGTAATGTTTTGGGGCTGTTGCTGGGCAACACGGACATTCAACTCCCTCCAAAGATTTTCTGTGGGGTTAAGCAGCGGCGGTTCTACATGGAATTACTCCCTGGGCCAGACCCCCCCCCCAATTATTGGAACAATAATTGATTGATGTTTGACGCCGTGAAGTATAGTGTATGACGTAACATTTAGTTCTTGTAAAGACTAACTTAAACGCGTTGTGAGGAAATTATTTAAATAACAAATTTATAGTTTTGTACTGACAGACTGATATTAGACTAATCGTGAGATTTCTGAATCTTAACATTTAACCACAACATTATCTACATTATCTTTTTCCTTGACAGCTATTGACAGATTAATGCGCCTAATCATTATTACATATATTCTTGTCAGCACATGTGCACATTCTTTATACATTCACTGGAGTTACTGTATACAACACGACTGAAAATATAACCAATCAGAAGAAAATGCTCCCTTTCTGACAACATTTAGCCATTCACTGAGTTGTTACTTTAACATGCACGGCAATATCAACTAGTCACTCCCCTACACATCTCTCTCCATGATGGTAAAAGTTACACTTTTTAATAATAGGGCTCAGTGATGCACGAGTCAATGTATAAACAACCCGAACCTGACCAACATTTTCAAGTAACCCGCCCGCAACTCGGACCGCAAAAAAAATAAATAAAATATTGTACCCGACCCACTTCCTGACCCGTTTAGAGGTGCGGCGGAGAGAGCAGGCAGTTCTTAAGGCGACCCATCATTTTCCATTTCAGCTGTCTAGATGCATATTACTGATGAATGTGATGTTTATGTTTCGACCCTGCTTGCTGATCAGCAGGTAAACTAAGAGAAGCCCTTATGAGTGCAAACTGTTCTTTTTCTGAATGCTGATATAGCCTAGTGTTATGTAATAAAGAGTTGATTTATTCATTTATTTAGTTTCATTTTCTTAATTAAGATAATCTAATCGAAGTGTGCGTCTCTTCCCCGACTTTCCCAACAAAAATCCCACCCCCTCTCAGAAAATACATAAAACTGACATTACTGAGCTAAATGCGTTTAAAAGTAACCTATTCAAATGATAAAATGGCATTGCTCAGTTCAACGTTTTGGGAAATCGGGAATTTTGTCCTGCGTCAGCTTTTATTCAACAGTTAACAGTTAATAACGTTCAACATTCAAAAGGTAGCCTACACATGACAAAGCCAGCACTTTGGTCATCCTCTTTCATTATTTCGGCAAATGTGTCGCACACTTTACTCTTTCTATTTGTATATTCGTGGAGCTTCCACTCCCCAGTCTTCACCTTTTCTCTTGCCGCCTCCATCTCTACATGCAGACTGAGCTTGTGCATCATCTTCGCACCAGTAATATAGCCAACAAAATGTAGGCCTATGTATTTCATGGAAAATTGTGTCTAGTACTATATAAATTATAAAGGTTTAATTGGCTTCTTTATTTCAAATGACACGACCGACCGCGACCCGAATATCATTCAAAATATTTTGAAAGGCGCTCATTTCGGATCAACCCGTGCATCACTGATAGGGCTGCAAATGAACCAAACCCACCCTAACTAACTTGAACATAAACACAAATAACGTCACTAATACAAAAACCCAACTGTCTTGCTTAAATTATACAAAAATAAGTAAACTCTAAAGAAATACCCGCCTGCTAGCGCTGACTGCCGGATCATTACAGTATTCTAAAATGATTCTCAATTCACAAGTTCGCGCTTTCTCATTAATGAATGGGAAAAGTTATCAAGTAAAATTTAAAGCAAATTTGGCGAGCCTGTCCAGGTAGCGAGCCCTAGTGGCCTGCACCCTAGCGATAGCAAAGGTTCGGCGCCCGGCTCAAACTCCCGTTGCCCCCCAAAGAAGCTTTTGAGGGGACAGCGGCCAAATTTGCTGTCCCCCAAAAGGGCAAGAGGATGGTGGAAGTTTTTTTTTAATATATATATTAGCGTCTACGTTTGGGTGCATCCGCAGACCTGTTAAAAAAGCAGAAACATGGGTTAGATGAAGAAATGCAAATAATCAGTTAAATGGTTAATGGGCAGAAATGTTTTTTAAGGTGTTTTAACTGAGCGGAAAAGGGAAGGTTATTGCTTATCTTTGGAGCGGGGAGAAAAAACAGGCTTTTCATAGGGAGTGGAGTGTCCTCAGCCGAGGGGTGACTTCTGTGGAAGCCGGCGGGGATGCCTCTGCGGAGGCGAGCTGATTTGCAATGGGTGACTTGATGCGGAAGCCAGCAGGGATGCCTCTGCGAAGGCTGGAAGCAGATCTTGCTGGGGGAGACCTCTTGGACAATGGTCTTGTTTTTATGTGCGACAGATTTGAAACTAGGCTATTTAAACGCCATAGTCACAGGTGAGCATTGATAGATAATAGAAAACCGCTTAGGGGCGCAGATGATTTTTTTCCCCAATTAGTGCTTGTGCCGCCCCCCACGTGACAGTTCACGCTTTCCTCATAATGAATAATAAGCAAATTTGGCGAGCTGTCTGGGGACCGAGCCGGGAGAATGGCGAACTCCGAACCCTAATGGATAGAACCCTAGCATGGGCAAGAGTTCGGCTCGTTCACTGTCTGCCCCCCCCCCGGAAAGGCGTGAATAGGAGTGGAAGTGGCGGAGAAGGGGTGGAGGAAGGATGCACATAGTGAGATGCAGGGAAATTAATGCTGGGAGAATTTATAACGAGGGGGAAGTGTTTTCATTGGGCGCAAGTAAACAGGGGATGGTTAGGGAACGAGCTGCCAGCTGTGTGTGATTACTTGTTTCGCGATCCTCTCGAAACAATGTTATTTGCAAAACATTTACTGAAAAAATGCCCCGTTCACCCATGCCTAAAACCGCCACTGGCGATATGGAACGCAGCCAATGACACTCAGCGTGACAGAAGCTCCAGCTCACAGTCATCTTAACATGATAACAAATACACTATATTATACACCTAGATCTTATTGTCTAGGATTGTTTATCTCTGGATTATTTTCAAATATGAATATATGAGAATCTTGAGCCTTGCATAATTTCATTTTCAACCTTTATTGACTTCTTATGCAAACAGCAACAATCCCAAAGCAAACACTTCATATCCTCTGAGGACTGAAAGATGGATCTCGGTTTATCCCTATTCTTGACACAAACTCCAACTTGCAAAATGAAGCAGCAGCAGTCAAAAAGATCTTTTAATTATGAAATATCTAATTATTTAATGCTTTTTAGAAACCGAGTTTAGGAAGAATGTTCTAATTTCTTTCCACTAAATGTGTGTCTAAAGAGCTGCTTCATTGTTCCAATAATTCTCCCAGCATGCTTCCACCACCCAAAACCAGGAGCGTAGGAATGATTTGACAAGTGTGGGGACACATTCAAGACATGGGTTCTGATTATCTGCACAGAAATGAGGGTGGCAAAATTGTCTAGTACGCCTCTGCCAAAAACTTCATCTGAACTTGTGTACAAGCCTTCAAAAGAGAAAGACAAACCTGTCTTTTCACTATTTATGTTCTGTATAACATAAAACCATCTAAAAAGGCTTTACTTGTCATTTTGTCACGTTATAAAATACAATTTAAAAATTTGTGGGTGGCTGGATTTTATGCTTATCAAGATTTAACATTTATTTGATCAAAGATACAGTAAAATGAGTAAATTAAATTAAATATTATTTCCTGAAAAGTCTTTGTTTCGAAGATTCTTTTAAAAATATAAAGTTAAAAGCACCATGTTTGAAATATAAATGTTCTGTAACATTTTAAATGATTAGTGCATCCTTTTGGAATTAAAGTTAATTTCTTAAAAAATTTTATTGTTGTCACGCTGGTGTATAGCGAAGGAGATCGCAGGAGACGAGGAATTCAATAAACAAAATAGTCTTTTACTAATAAATCAAATAAACTTTACAAGTAACATTGAAAACCAAACATAATCATAACATTCACATTGACCGACAAACTAGAACTCAAAAGACATGGGTTTTATACAGGGGAGACTAATCACAAGACACGACACAGCTGGGGAGGCACAGGTGGAAGGGAATCAACTCATAATTACATCAAACACAGGAAAGACCATATATGGGTAAACAGGAACTAGAACGAGGGAGACTAGACACAATCTGACATAATGAAAACGAAGAATTCAAAAACACAGACTTAAAGTAGAACTAAACAGACAAGAAATGTTACAATTGTGGTATTTCTAATATGTTACAGAAACATATTACCTCTAAAACAATTTTTCTTTCTCTCTTACTTTTCCCATTCAACATCCATTATTGTACACAACTCCCAGTTTTGATTAATAAATTCAGATTGATAAATTCAATTCAAATTGTCACCCTATATTTTTAGAATAACCTTGCAAATGGCATTTTTGTCTACATACTAACTACAATACATCCTATACAAAACAATGCTATAACCACCTAATCCCATGCATCTGCGGCAGTGTGTCATGTTCCTGAAATCTTGTACATGGTGACCTGAGGTTTTCTGCTGAATTTACATAGTGTTAGAAGCGCCGCTCTCTTGATAAAGTTCTGCTGTATTTTTCTAATGCAGCACATTACAGAGCTCTATTAAGTTGCTACAGCCAGCGAGCAAACAGACATAAATACACACACAAATAGACACATAATCAGAAGCTCAGAGCTGATTTAACAAGCACAGAAGAGAACAGCTGGAGAGAGGTACAGGTTTGTACAACTTAACTGAACACTATTACTTCAGCACCTGCTTCTGGTAGCCTGCTAATTTGTAGTCAGGGAAAAAATATAGTCTGCAAGCATGAAAATGTGAAAGCTTGCTCAATGCATTGAAAGTGCACAGCCTGTTGCACATAATTTACATGCATTTTGCTGCTATTGTGGCAGCACCTGACCGCAGTCCTCAAGGGACTACAGTTTCCTTCAAAAGTCAGTTTCACTAAACCAGATGTTATTTAGGAAGACATTTTCATGACATGTCAACAGTTTAACTTACCTGCTGCTTGACTTAACTTAAGATTCTTGACGGTAACTGATCTAAAAGAGAAAAATAAATGTAGATAAAGATGTTGACTAATATTAAAGTACTATAAAATATAATATTAAAAATGAAATAAGCAAATAATACACTCGAATAAAAATAAATAAAATTGAAAATTTGACTATGGTTATGAAGATCTTTAGGCTTTTGTCTGCATGAGAGTAACAAATCCAACTTAATAATAATAGTGGTTCATTAAAAAATAATAATATTGTAAATTACAAATTACATTTACAGTTAAAACAAATAAGATCCACTATGCTCCAAGAAATCTAACTAAAATAAAACATAATAACAATAATTGTTTTTGCTTTTTTCCCCACAAAAGTTTCCCTACAATCTACCCTTGTCTAAAAAAAAAAAAAAAAGGTCAATTTTGATATTTGATAAATTGATATTTACTATAGAAACAATAATAGTGTCACGCGCAGGAAGCGAGGAGACGTTTGGGTTCATTCACAAACAGTTTATTAACAACACAGAGCAGAATCAGACAGGCGTACAGGGTCGTTACCGGCAATAGTGAGCATCAGATGTGAGAGAGTAGTCAGTGTCCGTGCAATAGTTGGCAACAATAAATACAATCCGTGGGGGTGAGACAAAGGCGTAATCCGGGGAACACAGAAGTCGGCAGCAATAAATCCAAACAGACACACAAGAACAGGGGTGGGAAAACTGGAAAACGGGTTGGACCATGGCAACATACAAACACTTCCGGGCTTTATACACATGAAACACAGTCAAATGGGTGGAGCCAACACTGAAACACCATGACAACAGATAAGCGGGGTGGAGACATGTGTTTGTGGGAATGAGTCCATGAAAACAAACACAACATAGAGAGTTCAGTGGGTGCTGGAGTGCCATCCCCTGAGATCGTTACAAATAGACACTACTGTGCTAATTGATAGATAAAATGCATAAAAAAATAATAATAACAACATCAGTCAAAAATTCATGAAATAAATAAATATACATAAAATAATTAATTTGACCATATTTAAAAATGTTTTCTCAAACTGAAGACTAAAATAAACTAAAATATTGAAAATGAAAATGGTGAAAAATAGGAATTGGAATTATAAATTAAAACAAATTAATATCTGGTATAGCACTGCTATTTTACAGTAATATGAGTGAAATTGTCACATGCCCACATAACATTGCATGTGAGCAGAATTTTGTTGTTTGTGTGTGTATTATTCACATTACTGGACATCATTCCTTATCAATCTACAGTTTGCCTCCTGAGAGCCATGATAATACGAACAGAAAGATAAATAAACTATAAATAGGGAGCTGAACAACACATTAAATGAGTTGGATTATTTATAAATCACCTTCAGATGCTATGTTTGGCTGAAATAAACCACAAGCGCACTATTTCTCTACACAGCTTGATCTAAACATAGCATGTGTCTTGATGCATTTCATTTACCAAGCACTTGCACTCTTAAATTCTAAGCATTTCTTCTAGAAGGGAGGGAAATATATAATAATGCAACCATTTCCTTTGTGTTGTTCCATTCATTTTCGATCTGTAATTTCCTGGAAAACATTAGCTGCTATGGTTTGCAGCATCTTTGGTGGTCCCTCCGAGCACTAATAGCTCGATTATTTAACTCCAGTCCACATTCTCCTGGAAAAAAAAAATCTGCACATGAAGATGGGGGCTGTTTTTGAATACCAGCACTGATGTGCCACCCGCTCATTAAGAAAGGCTGGGAAGGTTAGTGACAGTAACACTAAATGGGCCACTCGTCTTCCCGCACGAGCGTGTAAACGACATTCACACGTCTCCTAATGAGGACCACAAAACATCCCCTCAATGATTATTTGAGCAATTTCAGTTACACAGAGTGAACACGGGAAATACAGAGAGATATTGCTTTGGGGAAAAGAGATTGAGTGAGGAAAAAAAGAGTGTGTTTATGAAGCATGTTTGTTACTGAGGAAAATCTGTGGAATTCTACTATTAAAACAATTTTAGTTCAAATAAAAACAAAATAAAAAATGAAATGAAAAGAAAATGTACAAAAATGAAATGAAAAAAATATGAATTTCAGTTGCCATGGACACCTTGTTTCTGTGTTCTGCTGTCTTCTTTTCTGGGCCCTTATTTATCAAGCTTCTAAGAATTACTATCAAGTGTAAAAAAAATCTTGTCTCAAAGCTGTGCTTAAAAGTTAGTTATCAAGCATCTCACTCGTAATTTAAGCGAAGTGTACTAAATCTTGCTGCATCCCAATACTACATATTTCACTTAATTTAACTTTCTGTCATATTGGAAAGAAAAGAAGTAGCTCATTGATCTTCCAATCGCGGTTCTTTCATTTGGACAACTGCTCATATTTTCTATATAAATAAATGACCAAATGTTAATGACCGATGTTTTAAAAAAGTTCTCACTGCTGTTGCAGATGAAATACAACACAGTTAACAATTTTTAATTTTTCACCATGTTAAATGTTGATTATTATTAACTCTCTCACGGCAGTCGTGCATTGGATTGTGGGCAGTTTTAGCCATTAGATTGTGCACAGATCCACACTTCAAAAATCAACCTGAAATACTAGACCATCCAAGGACTTTTGGCATACTCTTTTCAACATACTATGCTTGGGGACGTACTTATTTTAATCTCACATACTGTTTAGAGTGGATAGTATGAACATTGGGATGCAGTCTTAGAGAGTGTGCCACAAATGGGATTGTTTGTGACGATGACGACATACGCATGACGACATGCGACGATGACGACATACGCATGGACTAATCACTGAATAGATTTCCTTATTTACGAAAATTAACATTGAATGGTTAAATTCCTAATATACGTAAGTTTACATTCAACGCCCATTTGACAAAGAATTTTTAAGGAAATGAAGCGTCATCACAATCTTCAATTTAGCGTTATGCCCATAGAGATAGTATCGTGCCTTTTTGACGACAGCAAGGCAATTATTATTCTTATCCGTCAAAAATATGGGTGCCTATTTTTAGTCCCGGAGAGTTGCTTCAGAATCTAATGGCGGCGATCAGCATCAGTGGTCATGTTAGAGTCGTAACGCAGACTTGTGCAGTGTAAATAAGTGGTAAAAGATTTATTCATCATACATATTGTTTTACTGATTATAACGGGAGTTTGTTTGTTTCTTAAAGAACACTCTCACTAGACTTAAGCCAGTTATGATGGTAATGTAAATGTTTGATGTTAATTATGCATAACTGAGGAAATGTAACCGTTTGATTAAAGCGCCTGGTGAACTGAATCGCATAGCCGAGGCGTACCGTCCGGATCAACCACCGCGAGGGGCTGGGGAGCGCAATCCAGGCTCCGAGCCGCGTCGACAGGGGTATCAAGGGAGCGTTGACCGCCGTGCCAGCAGTGGGGCAGCCCATAGCGGGACAGGGACTGTTCGTCTGGCTGCACTGAGCAGCGCTTACCTGTCTCCCTAGATCCCGCGCTGGCGACACAGTGTCCCGGGTCTGCATCTGAAAAGACAAAAAAGTCTATGTTAGATGGGGACCTTTGAACACTGGGCCCAGTGGTGATGACTTTTTTTATATATATATATATATATTTATTTTATCTTTTATTTATTTTTTTTTAACTATTTTTTTTGTTAAGACTTGCTCTCTGTGTACACAGAAGCTCCTGAGCGTCCGCTGAGCGAGGTC
The DNA here is from genome assembly GCA_032361165.1 of Enteromius paludinosus. Lineage (NCBI taxonomy): Eukaryota > Metazoa > Chordata > Actinopteri > Cypriniformes > Cyprinidae > Enteromius > Enteromius paludinosus. The sequence continues at coordinate 14,373,548 of JAUMHQ010000046.1, forward strand.
AGTCGCGGCGCAGAGTTCCTGCATTGCCCCCTGGTCAGGCCCACTCATGTGCAGGAGCTGCAACACTCTAGCCTGGTAGACCTGAAGCGTTGCAAGCGCGTGCGAAGCGACGTAGTAGACATCGCCAGCGAGAGCGGACGATAGTCTCCACGCCTCGGACGGGAGATGCGGCTGATCACCAGAGGCAGAGACGCCACGCGGGCATAAATGCCCTCCCGAAGCGGCTTCAGCCTCACCATCTGACTAACCCTCTGACGCTGCCGAAGACATTTCATCCTCTCGGGGCGCTCTGAAGGACGCATTCAGCCTGTTACGGGGAGAGCGGTCTCCTCCAGAAGGGCTGCTTCAGCGTGTACTTGGCCCAGACACACGAGGCAACGATCATATCCGTCTGAAGAGGTGAGGAAACTTCCGCACGCAGAAATGCACAATCGGCTCTTCATTCTGAAGAACGCCTCACCAACCGTGGGAAAATTTGCTCTTTCTCCCGGTTGCCCAGGGAAGACCTAATGCGGCAACTCCGTGCACTCAGAGGTCTTTTTCGGTCACTGGATTCGCAAGATGACTGGCACATCCAGCCTTTAAAAAGGCTACCAGCCCGCAGGATTCGCTGGCAGCCGCCCAGATAAAATGCTGTCAGACGAGAGAGCAGAAAAGCAGGAACTCTTGAAATCAGGACTCTTCCTCGATCATTTTCCAGAACTCACAGAGGGGGTCTTCTGCAGCAGCTCAAAACGGCGAAGGCTCTGAAGCGAAAATCTGCAGGTGCACTGTGCTTGTGCCCTCTTATACTCACGCAGTGATGAGGTGCTCCTGAGCACAATCAGTGCACGCCAATGTTTCATTGGCCTTTAGTAAAGTGCTCAAAGGCAATTGGTGTCTCTGGCGAGTTCCCATATGTAACGTCAAAGTGATTCGACTGAAAGGGTAACTAAACCTAAACTTTGCTCCACTGTAACGTTTCCGTACCAGCAAATAATACAAAAAGTTAAAAAAAATAAATAAAAAGGAGTAATTTGTAAACCCTCAGCTCATGAGGAAAAGCAGCAAAGCGCAAGTGAAAAAAGTGTTTACAGAGTCAAAAAGGCACACCAGCAAAAATAGCCTGATTATTTCTAAGGGTTAAAGAGAAGGTGGAAAACAGTCATGAAAACTAAACTGGTTTGGCACAAGAAACCATGACTAACATAGTCAATGGACCACAGGGGGAAATTAAAATGAAAAAAACTTAAGAAAGGCTACAATACTTCAAATTACCGGTCATTCCTGCCACCGAAATAAAACCCAAATAAACAAGTACAAGTGTTTTTATGACAGATAAAGAGAAAGTCTCCATTCGAATTCACAATGAAAAACCCTTGATCCTGATTGCTAAACAACACGCATATACACATAAACCCATTGGGACGACACACTAGAGCAATTACTGCTATCTGTGTGGGTTAATTTGGTGCTTTTGACACAACACAGATGGCCATCAGTCACCGGTTCAGCGGTGATAGAGCCAGTAGGTTGATTTGAGAGGACCTAATGCTTATGACCGGAATAAGACTGGACACACTAGCTCTTCGCCAGTGTTTGGAATGAAATAGTTTCTACTTACTAAATACTGTGCAATGAATGCACAGTATTTGTTATTAAAAATAGTAGTAGATATTGTTCCACAGTAAGCAGTCTGAAGAGTAGTATGCAAGCAGGTCCATCACAACTGGAGATATCTGTCCATTACTGGACTTTAAACATGGATCTTTAGAAGTACATGATTTGAAGACAGACACTGACTAGTTTTAAGCCATAATTCTGAGGTGTAGGAATCATGAGAACATTCATAAGTTAATGACATCAGAAAAACAAGTAAATGAGCAGAAAAGGTACATCTAAGTCTGATTTACATTTTTTAAAGCATCCAATAAATTATTGGGCTTTGGTGGAACATTTAAGTTGTTCTGGATGGTTTCTAGACAGTTGTTGGACATATTAAACTAGCAACAAAAAATCAAACAGAGCTTTGGAAGCAATGCTTCAGAAAGTTCAAATAAGAATGTCTTGCTTATAGCATATTAAACTAGGATAGGATAAAGTGTTTTAACAGCCACACATTACCTTTAAAGCCATTGTGTTGAGTGTTCAAGAGTGTTACAGCAAATAAAGAACATTAAATGTTGAGGACAGTAAAAAGCCAGTTTGGACTGAGAAACAGCTAATAGAAACTTGGTTTTAAAAGCTATGAATAAACTAGGTACTTTTGTTGCTCTTGGGATAGTTTAAACTGTTTCAATTGTTTAAAAAAGTAAACTTTCTCTCAGATGTTCTTTTAAGAAAAATAAATATTGAAAAATACTCAGAAGCAGAACTATGCAATTTGTTATTAGCCTAAATCTCTTGGTTTTGGAATAATTTGATGAGAAATTATTAAATCATATTCATCATCATTCAGTGTAATAAAGTAAAAGTGTTACATATATTTAGGACCAAACTAGAATTAACATTATAGTATTTGGTGCAAAAAAGATGAGCCTGTTCTGAAATAAACACATAACTCATAGACAGATTCAGTAAAAATGACTCTCCTGAGATCTTTTTAGTGAATTAAAAAGTTTCACTGATTTTGATTCACAATAGACTTCACAAACAAATGTGACATAACTCATATTGGCCAAAAAGACTCCTCCAGTACACTTTCCCCCCATCTCTAAATAATGAACAGAACACAGTGTCCTGTTTATGCAAATAAAGTACATATTCACATTACAATGACTGCCGGTCAAAAAAAAAAACAAAACAAGAGTAATTACAAAGCAAAATAAGATAACAATGACATATCACACAGAATTCTTCCCATTGTGCCTTTATGTATATATCTCCGGTCATTTTCTTCCGAGACGCAGGAGTCTCATTGCATTCTAGGAGAACCAATTTTTTGAGACAGACAATCTACTATATCCTTCTTCTCTAAATTTCAAATTATAACTACAAATGACATATGCAGATATCAGAAGTGAGGAGCAGTAAGAGCGGATGGAAATATGTTTATTTGAGGCTGATTCGTCAGTCTGTCTAAGTGAAACGGCCGCATTCAGAACAGCATGCTCATTAGGAGATACTTCTGCACTGAAACCAGACGGAATGTGTTCTGTCACTAAGCAAGTACAAGTCTTGCAGATAAGTGAGCTCTTAATTTCCAACTCCAGAGTTTTAGGTCACTTTCACACCTTTTTATAGTGATTCCGAGTCATTTTGATGTCAGAGTTTGATTCGTTAGGTTGGTGCGAAAGCTGTATACTGAAGTTAAAAAGTTCTGTTTCAAAAGGTTCAGTTCATGTGAACTCCAATATGCAGTTTCCAATTAGTATGAAAACAATCCATCTTAACCGGTGTAAGGGAACCGTTAATGATAATATATCATTTGCAGCGTTGCGTATTCCTGACAACGTATTATTAAAGTGTGATGCATTTCTCACAGCCGCCTGCCTCTAAATAAACTGCTTTAGCAAATTTTTAGATGGTTAATCTAAAGGGAAAAAATAGTCGTACAAGGAAGTTATTTATTTTATTGGACCTTTTAGGAAAAAGAAGCTATACTGTATGTAAAAACATTTGCACAACTTCCTCTCCAATCCAAAAACATTATTCATTTAAAGTAGGCAGCAAAAATGAGTCGCACTGCACTTCTGTCACCTTATAACATAATTGAATTTAATGACCGCCCCCACATTACGTAACACATCCACACCTACATATCTACTGCTTGACTTCCAAAGAAGACCAATGTTAGGATTGAGTGCATGACTGAAGTTCATTTTAAATATTGTGGCAGGTTCATGGTGTCATGTATGTTAGCGTAACACAGTTTAATGTGGATAATGGACCACTTTGAAGGGACCTTTGCAGCTAAACTTAAAGGAATAGTTCATAAAAAAAAAAAATATTTGTATTTAAGTATAAGTTTTGCAAATAGCTCCTAGCTAACTCCTAGTTAGTGATTGTGTTAACGTCATCATTACCCGCTGTGAACCCCAATCCCAGCGAGAAAAGTACATCTACATCTGTAGAGAAACCCATAATCAGGAGATGAGCGCTTAATAGAGAATTCGCCTTAGAAAAGACGAGTTTTGATATGAATATTAAGCATAATTTCCCTCTCCAGCACAAGTCAGAATTGTTGAGCTGGGAACTAATTCTATGTGATTTGATAGATGGCTCGTGTTAATTGGTGGGTTGAAGAAACGAAGCGCATTGTCCTCTCAGCTCTCCTGTTCGGTGTCTAATTAAAGCACTTCCTGTTGGAGGAGGGGGAGAGGAGCACTTCTAATTCACAGGTGTTTGCTTCTGTAGGTTGCCATGACGACCTGGCGGAATCCCATTACATTCCATGAATGTTAAGATTGTATCATTTAGTATGGCATTTTGCCTTCTGAAAAAAGAGAGATCACATATTCTTTTTTCTGTTTTCATTTGCTTGCATGTCTCAATTATAGTGAACGTAAAGGTTGCATATTGAACTGGAATCCATTGTAAAATAAAATATATATATAAAAAAATTTACTTTATTTCATCTAGTTGCCAATGCAACTATTTCTAAACCATACGGTAGATAATAGTTTAGCCATGATACTAACAAACCAAACATTCAACAAATTCACTCATAAACCTGGTCAACACAATTTAACACCAGCTGCAAATGTTCACAGTGTCTGAATGTGGATTATTAGGCCCATGCAGAGATGCCACCATTCAACTGTGAGCTATTTATGTCAGAGAAATGGCAACTTTCAAAGGTCAATAGGAAGAAAATAAAAGCTTAAAAGCTTACAAAAATTCCATTTACCAAATTGCTGGGACTCAAAACTATACTTTTATAGTTTTATACTTTTATCTATACCACTGTCCTATCCTCAGTCAAAAAGAAAATGTACTTTATTGTCCACACTTTTACCAAAAGCAGTAATTTTTATTTTTCCATAATAATAATTGTAGTTGTTTTTTTTCTTTTCATTTGCTTAATTTTTAACCTACCTGGGATAAACATACCTTGGTTTTCTTTCTTAGCGAGACCTGATGCTTTTAAAAGTCACATACACATACCCAGATTCATATGGGTTTTCATAGACAGTAGGTTTAATAATCAAATCTGCACAAAGGGAAGTTGAAATGGCACGGTTGCATCAACAGATGCCTTTTGATATTAGTTTTGCATTTGTTATCACTACCGGGTAGGTTTAGGGTTGGATTTGGTGTAGGGCATATTTCCAACATTATAGAGCATTAGCTTTTATTGACAGTTCCCGGATATTCTAATTCTGAACCACCGCAGTATGTAACTGAAGCAAAGTAATAAAATCACAACTATACTTAATAAAAATGTCTGAGGGCTCTTGCATTGAAACTGTGTTTTAGTGCCAATAAGTGGACATTTCTCTATGTAACTGGGGCAAAATGTGCATTAAGGTACATGCCCGAGAGGCCGACAGAGCCAAAACAGTCTAAAACCAAATTTGCTGATTTAATTAAAATCAGCTGTTTGGACTCTCATTCTGATGGCACCCATTCACTGCAAAGTAATCCACTGATGGAGAGCGTAACATTTAACATATTACACAGGAGTTGATTGAATGGAAAAAAAAAAAAAATGGAGCAGGTTTCTTTCAAATAATCAATTCATCATTCACAATAAGATCAGAATTGTTTATGAAGTTAGAATAGCCAATTTCCTTTAAAAGAAGAAATTACAAAATGTTAAGCTAACTCATAGTTAGAATTGTACACATTTGTTGTTTTATATCGAATATTAAATGCAAAAATGTGTAAGCAAAAAGTAGTAAACACTGCAGCGCTATCAAAACATTGATCAGTTTCAGCAACCCGACACAAAAACATTGGCTCATCTAACAGTGATGCTTAGATGCATTGAAATCACACACTTCACCTTCAAGCAAGGAGCCTGCCAGTAAAAGCGTCATCCCACACATTATCTGTGGATTATGAAATATTGTTTAAATAGCCGAGATGAAAAAACTCTTACATTGAATGCTAATAACACAATTTCTAAACACAATGTCATTTGTTGAAAGCAACTGTAGGTAAGTTTATTTTTCTTTGAAATCAAGGGAGTAAATTTCATCTAACAGTAGGGGGAGGGGCAATACACATTGTGGCCTGTACTTACACAGTGATTGAACATGTCTAATTAGTATGATCACCTGTTATTTAGAGGTGTACCTCTGTTCATGTAACATTTGCCTGACGAAGACCTAATGTTCGAAACGTTACCTCAACAAAACCATGATGTGGCCACGACACGTTCCCTCCAGTTATGCTGCACTCCAGGCAACCCGTGTTTTTCCAAACTGCTACTGGTGAAAGTGCACTGGAACGGTAGTCAAACCCGTTACTTCCCACCCATTAACTCGTGCTTGATCGATGTACTCCCGGTTACGAGTTTTGACGCCACATAGCCCGCAAAACAACAATGGCAGCCCCTAAGGATGTGGTGTTTATGCATGTAGTAGGCTACACTAAAATAAAAGGTATATATAAAAGGTGTTTTCCTCCTCTGTTTCCCTCAAATAAGCAAGCAAAGCATATAGAAAGTGATCGAAATTATTGTAAATGAGCATAAGCCGTGTTCGGTTCACCACGCTGATTTGTTTATATCTGGCTACCATGATTCCTTGCTCTCGGGCAGTTTGGCGTGACTTGCCTGCAACGCTACAAAGTCATGAGTCGTGGTTTGAAGTCATGACTTATTGGCTCAGACACCTGCCTGGAAGTGAAGATCTCTCCTAGTCACCAGACTTTTAATAATGCGAATGGCTTCTGTTTCTTTTCCCAAAGCAAACGCCTGTTATTGATCAGTGTGTACAAAATTCTGCAAAAGAGCCTGATCGCTTTATGACAGCAACAAATGCACGCAGCTGTTTCATAGATATACAGATGTATTAGCAACTGTTTCTATGGACCATTATAAGTAAGCCATTCACCATATTGAAGCAGTCTCGACTTGATATCATTCACTATAGTAATGATAATAGTAATGACTTAATATTCGAAGGATGCCACAATCCTGCACTGAACGGCTCTGTGCGAACCTAGAATATGGTGAACGGCATCACGTACAGTAGACTGTTCCAATATGGCGGCCGCGTCTACGTGCCTCGAGTGGTCCATTAGGCATCTATGCATGCTGTTTATTCTGTAATTGTGACAGCGCTATATTTATGACACTGAATTCCACTCACTCAACTGTAGGGGGCTCCTGATAAATGGGTAAATGTACATGCAGTTGCTTTAAAAGAAACTATTGAAAGGTCCGGTTGAATCATTCACTGGAAACCAAGGCTTTTGAGCTGCAGACAGATCCGTTTAATATTTCCAACACACCCAAATTAGAAATAAAATAGCAAAATATCTTCTCATGTTGCTATGGCAGCAACACAAAAGCAAAAAAGTAAGCGACTGCTTGTTGACTGGATCTCGTGTCCAGACTGTTCATCTATGCGCATTCTGATTAATTGTTTGAATACACACAATCAGCGTGGCACAATACGTGCACCTATGTATTTATATACATGCGCACTTCGGGATATAAAGTGGGTCATAAGCACCCAACAAAAGCCGGACACAAAAGCTCTTGGGTCGAATCTAAATTGCCATCTAATAAAAACACAGCGCTGTGCTTTGACCGAAATATCAGTGAGCGGCCAGCAGCATTTGATCTTTTATAAATAGCAGTTGAATACGCAGTCCTGTGCCTTTAGAGCAGATAGGGCACTACTCATGTTGATTAGGCTGTGATTGGTGTGCGGCAGCGTTTTGGCTGCTTTATTCAACATTGCCTCGCAATCATCAAAACTCACCACACAAGCTTTCATCTGCACACTCAAAGGCAACTGGGAGGAGAACACAGACCAATCAAACACAACTCCCAGCCTGCACTGGTTCCTTCTCCTTAGTAGGGCAAAGAAAAGGGCCCAGTGTTGTACATTAGTGCTAAAAATTGGACTACATAATTGCTGGCTTTGGCTTGTAGTGTTCACTTGGTTTCCATTTGGTAAGACAATACACTTCAGTTTCAGAAATGTTTAATGAGTAAATCTGTCATCATCTTGAGCAGACTTCAAGAAGCTGGTGGTGCAAACATAAAATTGATCTCATTATTTACTCATTATTGCATGACATTTCCTTATTTTTGGGGTCTCATTAAAATAATAAATACAATGGAATATTTGATGAAAAAAAAAGAAAAAAAGTAGAAATGTTTGTCTGGCATCTAATTGAATAAAAAGTTTTTAGTATCATTGTATAGATTTTAGTAAACTTGTGCTTTTTTGTATGTATTTGCAGTTTTTAATTTCTAGTTGTCATTCATTTTTATTTCAGTTTGAGTTATTTTAGCAAACTAAAGTTAAACTAAATAAAAAGGAAAATATTTTTTTTATTTTATTTTGAAGTTGAAGTTTTTTTTTCAATTTAGTTTAGTTAAATCTTGTTTAAATTACAACAAATAATTAACTAAAAAAAATAAATAAATAAAAAACAAATACAAAAAGTAAAAAAAGAATACATATTGTCACGTCACACACACGCGATCACAGTCACCTGAGTTTTAATCACCGCCAGCTGTTCCCAATCAGACAGCGTCCCACAGACCAGTGGCTGTGATCGAGGTAACACCCTTTACCTACCTTCTTGCCTTACCTGTTTATGTGGTTCATGAGAGACATTCTATGCTGTGGATTTCATGAGTTTCACTGTTCAAGGAAAAACGTTACCTGAGCTATTGGATTTCGGAGAACGCTGCGCGCTGGATATAGCGCTGAGGACTACACTCACTGTTTTCACTGCACTGCACGGAGGTTTGAGAGAACTTCACATATACTCACCTGTTTACCTGACCCTCTATGCCACTTCAGGAGTTCGCTGTCACAGCGCTGTGCACACCACCTAACAAGCTCGCGGATTACCGGAGGATTTCCGCATACAGCGATCACCTGTGGATACTAACTCAAGTAAAGACTTTACTTACCTGCATTCTCTTA
>JAUMHQ010000046.1:14382685-14412131 GCA_032361165.1 Enteromius paludinosus
TTAGATATTCTGAACTCTATTGGGGTTAGACAGCACGTATCAGGACCTACTCACTGTCGAAATCATACTCTAGATTTTGTACTGTCACATGGAATTGATGTTAATGGTGTTGAGATCCTGCAGCAAAGTGATGATATCTCAGATCATTATCTACTGTAGTCTTGTGTAAACTCCATATAGACAAACCTGTAAATTCTGCACCTTGTTACAAGTATGGTAGAACTATCACTTCTGACACAAAAGACTGCTTTGTAAGTAATCTTCCTGATTTATCTCAATTCTTTAGCGCGTGAATATAACCCTCGTTCTAAAATGGGCCTCAGCCCTCCATCCTTCTTTGGCACTACGAAATATGGGCTGTAAAAACCCTGTTCTCTGTCTGCCAGGGGAACCACCTCAATGGCCCCTTTCTGTAACAGTGTAGTCACTTCTTGAACTAGCAAAAGTGCTTGGCCTGGCCTGACCACTGAAAAAATCACCCCGTTGTATGATGGTGGTCTGGTTTTGAATTGAATTCGATAACCGTATTATTATTATATGTAGAAGCCCGTGAGATATTCCCTGCAGCCCTTCCCATGCCGCTAAATGATTTACTAAGGGCACCAGACTCTCGAGACTGGCCCCATGGGCGGGGCATGACTCTTGTCCCCCCGTCTTGCTAAAAGGACACTGATCAGGCTGGGCCAACCCCCTCGGGGGAAGGGCACCCATCAGCTCCCCTGAGACGCATCTCAAAGGTCGCTGAGGAGCACCAAAAAGAGCCACAGGCGCACTGTCTTTTTCTCTTTGCAGCCACGCCTGTGGCTGGGTTCTCACTGCTTCTTTCTCAGGAGTTCTTCTTTCCATCTCTTGTTTGGGCTTTCCTGGCCGTCAGCATCTCTCTGAGATCTTTTCTGGGTGCTGACGGTTTGGAAGCCCTGTAGTGTCTGTCACCTGCACCCCAGCTTCGCGGGGGTGCACGAGACGCAACACTCTCCTTCTGACTCCTCCGATGCAGGGAGGGAGCCTTCGAAGGCTTCTGAGTATCACCCGCCGCGCCTTGCAGAGAGCAGCGGGGAAGAACCGATTGGAAAGCGGCCACCTCTTTTTTAGAGACCTGGTGTCACTCTACAACGGTTTCCACCACCTCCCCGAATAACCCTGCGGGGGACAGTGGTGCATCCATCAACAGAACCCTGTCTTGAGTTTTTACTGCTGACAAATTTAGCTCCGCTGCCACTAAAGCTGCCATTGATCTGCCAACAGCCCTAGCCGCCTCCCTGGTGGCACGCAGAGAGAGATCAGCGTGCAACCCAGCTCAATAACATCTTCTGGATCCACCTGATCTCTTTTGCTGAGTTCTGTCAGAAGATCGGCTTGATATGCCTGCAGCACTGCCAGGGTGTGCAGACAGGCACCTGCGTGACCAGCGGCTGCATAGCCGTTGCCAACTAGTGTGGATGTAATTCGCAATGGCTTAGATGGCAATGAGGGGGGTTTCAATGAAGATGCCTCCGCCGGAGACAAATGGCTAGCCAGTGTCTGTTCCACCGGAGGCATCTTTTTATATCCCTTCTCTACTATCCCCGCCACGTTACCATAGTAATCCGAGGCAGGGGTAAAAGAGCGGGCAGAGAAGGGCTTCTTCCAAGACCTGCACACTTCTGAGTGAAGGTCTGGGAAGAACAGCAAGCTTCTACGAGCAGTCATCGACCTCGGTCGTAAGAACCGCTTATCAAGCCTGCTTGTTTGTGGCTCAGTCCGCTGGGCTTCCGGCCAGTCTAGACTGAGCCTCTCAACAGCGCGAGTCACCACTTCTAACAACTTGTCGTATTGTGGTGACTGTAGCGCTGGCTGGCTGCTTTCCAAACTCACTACATCAACCTCGGAGGAGGAAGATGAGTGTCTCTCCAGCGACGGGCCCACCTGAGAGGAAGTAGCCGCTCGCTGCGCTTCAGAACTTGGTACTGGACCCAGCCGATCTGGTTGAAAAGGAGATATAGGGTTACTCGTTTCCATATCCTCCAATAGATCGACCTGCGATCCCCATGAGGACAGACGCCGATTTGCCTCAGCGAAAGCGGGGCCTGACCCACGGGGAGTGCCCACGAAGAGCCCCTCCTCGAAGAGAGCCAGCGTGAGCTCGTTACTACACAGGCAATCTACTCTCTCAAGAGAAGACACCGCGTGTTGTTCCCCCAAGCAAGCCACACACATATTATGAGAGTCTCTGGGCATCAGAAAACGGTGACAAGGGCTCACACATCTTCTAAACTGTTGCTCTTCACTCTTGACAGCTCTTTAGTTATTCTTAATTTTTAAACTAAAGACAAAAGTTTGTTGCGACAAACTCACAGTAGAGTGCGCTGAATGAAAGAAGCTTATGTGTAATGCGCTGCACCTGGGCTTTTAAGCTCCGGGAGCCATGACATCACCGCATGACGCCGGAGCCCTTATATGGACAGATTCACAGCTGTTTCAGAGCGTGGCTAATGCCGAGGCGTTCCCAAAGCGCGTCGACGCAGTGTGAGTTCCTGAAAAGGAACTTAATGATGCAACAGAAACCATACACTCTCTCTTTTCTAGCACTTTAGATATAGTTGCTCCTTTGCGCTTAAGAAAGGTAAAAAAAAAAACAGTGTGTATGGACTTTCATCATAAAGTGTTACCAAAACCTGAAAAAAAAAAAAAAAAAAGCTGAAATATTACATGAACAATATTTTACCTTGGTTTTATACAGGACAACAATGTTGAGATTTGCAATATAACCTAATTTAATTATTGAACTCATTTAGTACATATTTTAGCTATTTTAACATATTTTGATGGCTCCTTTTCTGAAACAAGTTCAAACATTATAGGAGGCACCCAGAGGGATATGCCTGGATATGTCATTATGTTATTTATATCATATGAAGAAGGTTTCTATAAATGCCCACATTCACACACAAACCCCACACAGAGACACATGTGCACAAACCCACTCACATACACTCATGCTGATCTTTTTACAGTAATGGAACCCGGAGAGCTGGGGAGAAAAAGAAAAGAATTCTTGAGAATGAAGGTTACAGATGTCAAGACCACTCGACACATGAAGACCCTTCTGGAAATTGAGCAGCATGCCATTTAATGCTGCTCCAGATCAGTGGTTCTCAACTGGTGGGTCTCAGGTCAGTGTTGGCATTCAGACAGCAGTGGAAAACAGTTGGCGAATACAAATAGGTGCATGATATGCCTTCAACTTTAAAACTTATAGAAAAAACTGTAATGTCAGATAAACATAACCTAGATCACATTATATATGGCTCCCTTGAAGCCTGCATAAACACAAGCAGTTTTCTTTAATTGCCAACTAAATGAAAAAAAATGTGAGTTTAAGTTCAGAAACTAAAAAGAAATAAATTAAACTAAAAAGAAATAGAATAGAAAATAGAAACATTTATTAACTGATAAAAATGATAAATAAAATACATAAAATTACTAAAATATTTTCAAACGAACATTTATAATCTAAAAAATAAAGACTAATAATTAAGTATGTATTAATTAAAAATAGCTAATTAGATAAATATGAAATCAACTAGGCAAATGTCTTTTTAAATTTCAAATAACTGAAATAATGTTTTAGACCTTAAGTTTTATATCTGCATAAAAATTTTACAATTTGCAAAACAACAGCTCTAGATGATCATGAACGTAATCAAACTTTGATCTACTGATCATAAATAACTTCCCAAGTTATTTCCCAAATGAACTTCATTTTCAGTTTGCTTGCATTGTTTCTTACAACGCATCTGGTTTGACACCAGACTGCAGTTTCGCTCCTCTCAGAATCATTTAATTTGCTTTAATGCCCTTTTGCATTGATTCTGAAAGCAACTGAGTCCATATTGGCTCAACCAATCAAGAATAACCATGGAATTGTTTTCAGTGAGTGGCATCAGGGAATACCGGTGAAAGATCACAGCGTCTGCTTTATTACCATAACAAGCCTTAGAGGAAACATTTCCTAAACTTCTGTGAGTTACCCTTAACTTTAATGGCTTGTCTGATCTGATAAAATATGACCACTCTCAGAACATTTACCCCTTGCATCAGGAGACAATGGTTCTTTTGTTGCCATAGCAACATTTTCTACTTGGTGGAGGAGTATTTTTGCGTCTTACCAGTATAAAGTTCATACTGTGTTTCCATTGTGGCCTCATAACAGCCGGGAATGCATATGTGAAATGCAAAGTGCATAATAATATAACTATTTATGTTAGTTAATCTTGTACATAAATTACTGTTATTTATTTAAAATAAAAAGAAAGAAAGAAAAATCGTGCACCGACTTGATATATAAAAGAGACTTATAGATGAGTCAGTAAAGATCCCAGAATTCCCTAGCAACTATTCAAAAAATAAAATAAATAATGACAATACTTAAAGGTTCTTTAATACTTTTTTCAATAATATGTTATTGCTACATGCTACATTCTATTTCGCGAGCAAAGTTACTCACGGAATGAGTTGACGAAGGCGGGCAGTAAGGTAGCTTGGCCAGACTAAGCTCCTATGAGCTTTAAAGTCGCGGAAGCCAGGCAACCACAAATATCTATAGTCATTATAAATATGAATAAATAAGAATAGATTAAACAGGTATTTAAAAAACCTTGGCTTTGTTTCGTTACCTGTCAGAAATAACAAAACCTTCAATATTTCCACTGACCTTTTGTATTATTGTGCTTTTCTACCAGCTGAGGCAATAGACCTTTCTCACAGAAACCGGAAATATGCAATCGCAGTGTATGCAGACTTCCTGTGTAATGTAAACACACAGCAAAACGGGTAACGTTAATTTAAAAATGGAGAGATTCTACAAAACCTACCTTACGGGTTTGCCAAAGTTCACCTTTGCTGACTTGACAAGTTGACTCGTTGAGGAAATTCTGTAACAAAGTGGAACAAACTGGATAAAGGACAAAAATGTTTCCATGAAGAGTTTATCCATAACTTTCAAGGTACGTAACGGGACATTATAAAACGCTTAACGTGGCTTACATACCTAAAACCTGACGAGGGAAGCCCAAATTGCTGTCAAACCTTCCTTTTAATAATCTCTAACTATTGTCAAAAGAACGAGCCCATATTCAACAGATAAAGTGAATAATATCACATTAAGCGTTTTCTTCCCCCATAGAAGTCCATTATAAGAAAAGCTAAACGTAATATAATTCACTTTATACGCGGAATAAGAGCTTGTTTTTTGACAGTCTTTATTATAAATACAATTTGACAAAAGTGTGGTTTTCCCTGGTCATTGTTAAGGTGTGTTAGGCCATGTTAAGCTGTTTCCTTATAATGGACTTCTACAGGGGTGAACGATTAAACCTGATATTAGTCACTTTATACGCGGAATAAGAGCTTGTTCTTTTGACAGTGGCAAGACTTTACTATGAATAAGAAGTTTGGTTTCCCCTGGTTCTAATTAAGGTAACGTAGGGTCTGTTAAGCCACGTTAAGTTTCCTTATAATGGACTTCTATTGGGAGAAAACACTTAACGTGATACTATTAATATCAACAATAATATTAATAAATATTAGCAAATTATTAGTGTGTCCACTTATACCTAGGGCTAGGTTATGATGGATAGTGTAGAGGACATGTACTTTATTAAAGCAATAAAACAGTCGTGGTCGTGAAATTACAAACTGTATGACATTCACTGTCTGTCTTTGGTCCAAGTGAACGTCTTGTGTAGCAGCTAGCGACAATAGCCTAATGTTAACGTTAGCCGAATGCTGCCATCATCAGTTAACATATATGTATATATATATATATATTTTCTCTGGCAATGTGTTTGTGTGTTTGCTTGTCATAGTATCAAATGTAGTAGACGGGCAGGTTTTTGTGAGGGCTACATGCTACCCATCTCAGAGGAAAAACGAGGAGTGGAAAGATACATAAGGCTGCTTTTGGGCATTGCAAGAACAGGCCGGTACGCTACAACTACTCTTGCTCGATGCTTGCGGTATCTTTGTTGTTTACCTGGTTACCGGTGTTAGAACATACCAGCGTACCGGGGTGGAAATACGTTTACACAGCAATTGCGTATTTCCGGAGCAAAATGCGGAGGTTGTGATAAAGGTCTATTTAAAACAATGACTGCAACTTGAAATGCTTTAAAAAAAAACAAAAAAAAAAACATGCAGATCTGCCTGTGTAGTTAAAGTAAAAGTATATCTTGGCAGTTTGACTGAATGGAATTCAAAAAGAGGGTAATAAATACATGAAAAAAGTCTAGTTCATGCTAAACTGTATTAAATTCTGCAGCCAGTTTCGTGGCTTGGGTGTCGCTCCAGAAGCTTCCCTAAAAGTGTGTTTCGAAACATACTGCTCACGCAGATCCGACCAACTGGATTCCAAACCGGACTGCAAATGTTCTGCACAGTTGCCATAGAAACCCTCAGCCAAACCCACAATCCATAACACAATATGGCTGACTTTCCTCAGTTGGCTGTCGTTCTGCAGAAAAGCCACTTGAAAGACTGACAAACGATTTCTTCCACAATGAAGCACAATCACTCAGTCAGGCATGAAAAGCTATAATTAGCATAAATATAAGTTATGTCTATGAGCATCCATAAGGCAAAAAGATTGTGTTACGTCTCGAGAGAGCATTTTGGAAAAAAGTGCTACCAATTTTCTGTTGATGTAATATTTCATGTAATGTTGAACTTTGGTTAGAGGTGTCTCTCTGACCTGATTTGATTGAAATCATTATACGCAGATAAACAAATGCATGTATAATATACGGTATGCCATTTTTGTGTAAAAAAACTATTTTCAATGGTTTCTTTTGTCCCACTTGTTCACTTCTCTGCAGCACATCTAAAGACATCATACTTCCTTTCTCTAGTAGAAAGAACTCCAAAATCTAATCCAAAAACTCATAATGGGTTTATAAGCCAAGATAAAGACTTTATCACTTCTCTAAAAAACTGTCCTGAGTTTCATAACTGTCTAGGTTTGTGTATCTTCAACCCATAAATTAGGATCTGTCAGAGTGTTATGCTACTAATAGCACATCATACTTTCATTTTCTTTGTAGCACTCTGCTCCAGTGGCTGTAATTGATTTAACAGACCAATATGAGCATATATATATGCTTATATCCTTATGTCACTTCGATAAAACAGGCTGCCAGTGAAATAAATGCAAATGCATCTGTCCAAAGCAAACCTGTCCAAAACATTAACCGTCAATGAAAACACAAAATCCTCATAACAATAAAAACAAACCTTTGCAAACTTAGTCTATCATCATATGTATTGCATTTTATTAGCACAGCTCTCTGTATGTGTGTGCAAAGACGGTATAACTAACTAACTAACTAAATAAGCAAGTCTTTTTGAAAGAATTCCAAAGGTCAAAGGTGACAGTTTAAATCGTCTTGTGATGAATTTGTTTCTTGCAAACATGCAGCTCTCTGTTCACAAGCCATTAATCTACTGTATCTGGTCTCATGTCATAAACGTACCTTGGTGCACTTTTTAGAAAGACACAAAATACGTACCAATAGAAGCACATATCACTGCAGTTTCCAAAAGAAATGAACACTAGAGGCAGTAAAACACCTTTTATTCCTTTTCACACAAATTAACAGAGTTTCAATTAAGAAAGCGTAATTTTCACACAATTACTTGAAGAATATCATGACTTCAAAACAATATTAATATACTGGGAGATTAGAAAACTAGCCCTTGAGATTTGATGTAGGACATATTTCCAACATGATAGAGCATTAACTTTTAGCAACAGTCCAAGAATATTTCAATTCTGAACCGCCTCAATAGTCAGTAATACCTATATCAACATCATAAATGTGCCAGGGATCACACACTAAACCTGTGTTTTAGCGCCACTCAGTGTGTATTTGTTTTTGAAATTGGGGCGAAACGTGAAAACGGTGTTGCACACAAAATGCACAGAGATACGCATTTTGATGTGACCAGGTTGACATTATTTGATGGACTTGATTGGTGTAGACTTCTTTTAAATATTGTGTTTTATCAGCCGTTTGGACTCTCATTCTGATGGCACCCATTCACTGCAGAGTAAATTTTAAATGTAATAAAAAAATTCTCTAAATCTGTTCCGATGACTGTATAGTGTGAAAAGCCAGAGAGTACAGAATTAAGAAGCAGTAAAGTGGGGAAGTTTCCTTTACAGACAACAACCACCTGCAACTTTGCAATAATAACTTGACCTTGTTAACCAGAGATACTCAGTTAAGAGGTGTCCTGGAGACTCACACCACTGTTCATTCAGCAAAGAAAAAAACCCATTTGTCTGCATGAATCAGACCTCAGGGTTTATTCATTAAACTGCACGTTATATTCTCAGCTATCCCCAGTATTTGGACACTTTTGCATCAATGTGTTACTTGTCATCTCTTTAATTATACAATTCTATAACTTTGTGAAAACATTTTATATTTCTCCCATCGACTCATTTGTACTGACACTAATTGCACCACACACGTTTAGATTAATTGCAGGCACAGAAGCAGCAGTATTTTGGTGTCAGTGTTGAGGTGGAACTTACACAATCAGGGAAAATATTAAAAAAAAATTTAACACAAGAACTTTTCACTTAAATCCGTAATGCAAAGAGTTGTCTTTAGTACAACTATAGATGTAACAAACGTACAAAACTGACCATGCATGGGCCACTGAGAAACCAATGACAAATCTGTAGAAGCTGCGAGTGCCTCAGGTGTTTCTCCAGCCACGGCAGCAAAGAAAAGCCGCTGTCAAAAATACCATCTGACTTCTCGGATATGGTTTTCCAGAAGGTCTGTTGGAGACTGAAGCAGCTGCAAGAAGGTTTTACGGTGTGATGAAACCGCAACATTTACAGTAGACTTTTTGCCATCAGCAACCTGCTTTTTTTTTTTACATGAACACATTTTTGTTATTTCACCATAAACCGCGTTTTCAGATGTTTCGGCAGCACACCTGGAGAAGCACAAACAACAAATCTGCCATTTGGATTCAAGCCCAGAACACATAATATGTCCAATTATGATTTCTCAGGCACAGACAGAACGCACTGATGTTCTGAAGAAGGTTTTTCTTATTTGATTAGACTAGATCAGTATGGGTTCGACTATTGTGTTAACACAATGGCCTCACTAGCTTTCTGTTAGGTTTTTGCATGCATAACATACAATTTTAACATATTAGCAGCATTTAAATCAAGAAGCCACCACTATTTCCAATTCCTTTTACATTAAAATGTACAAATATTTGCTTTGACTCTATACAGTATATATTCGTCATTCAAAAAATAAGAGAAACACAAATTTGAAAACTCAATACAGAAATTTTAATGCAGTATAATAAAGGCCGTATTTTCATGGACATTTCTTAAAAAGTAGAAATATTACTAATCAAACGTTTTAATTTTTAATTTTTGGTGTTAATTGAGTTTCATACACAGTGCCATAGTGCAACTCTCATTTAGCAATAAAAATGGAGAAACTTTCTCTGATAATAACCTTTTTAATGGATAATTTATACAGTGGGTACGGAAAGTATTCAGACCCCCTTAAATGTTTCACTCTTTGTTATATTGCAGCCATTTGCTAAAATCTCATTAATGTACACACAGCACCCCATATTGAAAGAAAAACACAGAACTCTTGACATTTTTGCAGATTATTAAAAAAAGAAAAACTGAAATATCACATGGTCAAAAGTATGCTCAGTATTTAGAAGCACTCTTTTAATCGAATACAGCCATGAGTCTTTTTGGGAAAGTTGCAACAAGTTTTTCACACCTGGATTTGGGGATCCATTCCGCCTTGCAGATCCTCTCCAGTTCTGTCAGGTTGGATGGTAAACGTTGGGGGACAGAGAGTTTTAGGTCTCTCCAGAGAGTTGTTGTGAAGCCACTCCTTGGTTAGAGTCATTGTCTTGTTGGAAGGTAAACCTTCGGCCCAGTCTGAGGTCCTGAGCACTCTGGAGAAGGTTTTCTTAGGACTTTACTTAGGACAATGTGATATTTCAGTTTCTATTTGAATAAATCTGCAAAAATGTCAACAATTCTGTGTTTTTCTATCAATATGGGGTGCTTTGTGTACATTAATGAGAGAAAAAATTAAATTGATTTTAGCAAATGGCTGCAATATAACGAAGAGTGAAAAATTTAAGGGGTTCTGAATACTTTCCGTACCCACTGTATATAATGGGTCTCATAAAACTAATACCATTTGCACTCTCTGTTAGACAATTAAATTCAGCGAATTTCAAGTGGCAAATGAAAAAAACCCCGCTAAAATCACCCTATGAATTCAATATTTTATTAATCTCAAAGGATTTGTATGTCGCTAGAGTTTTAGATGGTGTTGATATTGTACATTTTAGTGTCTATGCAAACATATAAAAATAAATGTGTGCTTCTGCTGTATGTGCACATAAAACCTTGTTCATATTCCCTGAAAGATTCTGGACTGGATTCAAAAGTGAGGGTTAAAAGACAGATATCGATCATTGTACACCATCTTCACAACTTTTATTGAGCAAGGTAAGAAAATAGACAAAGCAATAGCATGATCCAGTAAACTTATGAATAGAAAATCAGTCTGGAAAAGAGGAAGAGATACAGATAAAAATATTAAGCCACTGGAAAGGAGCTAAAACAAACAAAAACAAACGGCATGACGACAGTGCATCAAATCAAATCCACATCCGTCTTCAGAATAACAACAAGCTGAAACACTACACTATTTAAAGAATGTGGATTACTGGGTTTGAAGGAGTTGAGGGGTGTTTATGTACACATGCATAGGAATGCTGCGGCTGGTGACGGGCTCAGGGAAGGAACGGGAATCAAGTACAGTGGATAGGCACTTCATTTCTCCATGACTTATCCGAAACACAAGTGCAAGACACTTTAATCTCACATACAGGAAGATGGTTACGGAAACGGATGTGATTTAACACCCCCTATATTGAATCCCTTCTGGAATCTAATTCTCATCTTCTAATTTGAATTCTCTGCCAATCAAAAGAGCTTGATTTCCAACAGGAATAAGGCTTTCTGTTTTCTACGTGGCCCTGAGGGGAAATCTAATACACCTGCAATTTGGCCATTTTGAAAGAGCGCTGAAAATAGAAATGAAATCAAATTAACAAATGAACAATTGTGCCCTGGAAGCATACAGTGGAGAAAAAAGACAAAATCACATGAAACACATATGGAGTGATTCATATCCGGAGAGTAATTGCGGACCGTTTGCTCAAAGTGCTTTTTTTCCCGCTTTAATATATAATAAATGTTTTCAGCTTGGTGAAAGTGACATAGAAGTGCTTTCAATGAAGGATGAAAGTGGTAACTCAACAGCAAAAAAAAAAATGTCCAGGCACAAATGAATAAATGAGGAAAAAATGGAAAAACTTTATTTAAAGGGAAAGGCTGTTTAGCACTAAAACTGATCATTTAAACCTACATGACACTAAATCATGAAGGTAAATCTAAAAGAATGATTGAATTCTAGAGGAAATGCATTAATGCACTTTCTAAGTCTTAAGGATTAGTCTTTAAAAAGGGAATTTTGCATGGAAGATTTCCCCATGCAGATTTTGCAATGGGTTCAAGCTGAGCATGCCCGGTCTCAGGAATGTGCATAGAAATAGTACGCCAAATAAAAATGAAAACACGTGTTGTAGATACGCAAAAATGGACTATGGCATGTTTAGATACGTATCAAATGCACAGCAACTGCGTATTTTATGCACGGCAAACACGCTGTAAATTTTTGGGTATCAATACCACAGGTTTTTATTTGGCGGACAATCTTCCATCATGCGTTTTTGCCATATTGACCAGATGCTTTGCTAAAGAAAGATACATGGCTAAACTATTGATGATAGATGATTTTGCACAATTGTATTGTGCATGATTTGTCTGCATGTTGAAAAAAGAAAAGAAAAAAGACAAAACTCTCTTTATAGTCTTTGATCAAAAGCATGTGAAGCAATTTTGAGAGGGGGCAACAACAACTCCTTCACAACTTTTGCACAGGTAAATAACTCAATTCCATTAAAGAAACAAAACATGAAAAACTATTTGCAATTCCATTTGGTGTTGGATGTGGTACATAAATTACACACTTCACCCTTAAGGATATGCAAATGATTCATCAAGAACACAGATGTGTTATCTTGTACTGAAGCCAAAACTGTGGGACAATCTGTCTCGCTTCTAATAGCGGTGCAGTTGTGTGAATCCACTCAAGAACCCAAGAGTGTGGCGACCTGATTGAAGAGCTTTCAGGAATATTACCGGACAATCTTTAGGTCAAACAAAGAACTTGCCATGAATGACGCATAACAGTGACTTATACAAGGATAATTTTAAAGTCCAAAATAATCTGAGTAGGCTTTAAACAACAGTATTTAAGTGGAACCATAGAGTGAGGTGAAATTTCATTTTCAGGTTTTTAAAATATAAGATCTACTGTAAACCTTTCAAGGCAGACCTTTCATTTCAGCATATTATAATTTCACACCTTTTTTTCAAAATGAGTGGAGAGAAACACCTGACCAAAATCGGGAGAAAATGGGCTGTCGCTGTTATGCTCTATGGTAAAAATGAATGTTTAAAATAGCGATAGTGTTGTGGATCCAATACAGGAGGATGAAGTGAAGAAAAGATGTGAGCTTATATCTAACATGTTCACCATCTGACTATAACAATCGAAACAAGAACAATAGAAATGAAAACATGAGATCTTGAACATTTTGCCATGCAACTGCTCCCATTGGAAAACATCTACACACACATCTACTAGAAACATGCCAAAACTCTGTGCACTTATTGAGTAGAAGAATAATCATCATAACACATTCTGAACATAAACGCTGTATGAACACTGTACGATGTGGGGATATCCCACATCTTATTGAACAATTTAATACTTTACTAAACGATACCCACAATGCACCATAAACGGTTGCAAATCAACAACAGACTCTATTAAAGTGCACAAATATATATACGAAAATGCGATATGTTCCCTAACCTGAGATTTAAGCTAAAATGGCACTAGTGGGCACCGTTAATGTCCTATCTAAACGTAAACACATACGTTGTTGTTCTGAAAAAACATATTTGCAAGCTTTGTGTATGTTAGCATAGCCTTGGTATAACAGTTTAACCTGTGAAACTTTTGGTTACTAGTTATAAACAGATATACTCGATGTAAACAGTATCATGGAATTCAAAGAATACTATCAAATATTCAAGTTGCAACTTAGGCCATGTGAAAATATAATGGTATAGTCTGCCATGTAAATATGGTACTTAATTGTATAAGCATGGTACTTGTCCAAAAGCAATGTATTTTCACAGTAGATGTCCAAAAACTATGACATTACCATGGTAATTAGGTATCGTAATACTAAAATACTTTGACATCTATTATGGTACTGCATGACTGCCATATTCATATAAATCACCATGATAAATGTCAAAACTATGGTACATGCACAAGAACCCATGCCAATCGAAGTTACTGCAAAAAATTCTGTAGCATTTTCACAAGTATGTCCAAAAAACATGGTAATACCATGGTAATTTCTGGCACTTTTGTTTCCTGTGGTATTTTGAACTTTCTCTCCAATCTGTGTAGTATTTAAATGACATTATAGGGAACAGGGAGTGATTTCAGATGCAGCTACACACAAGCAGATTTAAAAGAGCCTTCTTTTTACACAAATCGCATTGTCTTGACATTCATGTCCTGATGTCAAATGCTCTGTCCAATCACGAATCACGCCCTCTCTAAAGTTCTGTGTCACTCAAAGTGAGCAGCTTGTCACTTAGTAAGGCTGAAGGTTGTTTTTAACTGCACCGATTCAGCGTTAGAAAAAAGAAAGAAAAAGTCCAGTTTTACAGTGAGATCGAGAGAAATGTCACAGTCTCAAACCTTAAAAAGAGCGGAACTGAAGAGGGATAAGGCGAAACACGGTTATTACAGCAATACAGGGGACAAATATATTTGTCAGTCTTGTCGTTTTAAGGCTCAAACGGCTGAAGAAGCATGCATTTGCATCTGGCCTTAAGTGACAACAATAATGTGCTGTTGTTATGAAGATACGCCATGTGTATGAGAGCTGTTTTGATCTGTTGACGTCTCCAACAGTGAGACCCAGCAGGGTCTGAAATCAAGAATGCATTGGTCTCAACACAAACACGAACCCTGGAAATACAATCGAAGCATGCCTGTACACTCATGGGACGTATTTACAATATATCTCACACACACACACACACACACACACACAGTACTGTACATCCGTACACTCTGACTGCTGGTAAACAAGTTGGGAAGCCTGCAACTGAATGGACCAAATCACTTGGGATATTTCCTTGCCTGGTTCTGTTAGGTGAAGCAACATTGATGCGTCTGCTAGATCCCAGAAAGCAACTCCTTCAAGGGTACCTCTCTCTCTCCCAATAAGGTATCTCTCTTCAGACTGGTGCCCTTGTTGACTACCTTCATCTTGATGGCGAGGTTTTTCACCTGCGCAACCGGAAGGGAGTCAAAGTAGAAGTCCTCGTTGAAGACAGGGTTGCGGCTGTTCTTGATAATGGTGCTCCGCTGTTTCTGGAGCTTTCCCGGGTTCAGGTACAGAGCCACGCAACAGTTGATGCTCTTCACATCGCACTGTTTGTCATAGAGGTCCTCAGCCGCCAGCACGCGGACGTGAAGCCTGGCCGCGTCAATGTCGTAGTCTGTGCAGATGCGTAGAGTTCCTCCCTTGTGGAGATTGACGGTGTGCTGCGTGAAGCGATCCATGTTGCCTCCGTATTTCCGCCCTCGGAACGCCGGAGAAGGAGGGCAACGCAAGCGCCTCTGAATGTTCGGGCTGGTCTCCACAGAGCTGCACTCGTCTGTGGAGAGAGAGCTGTGCCGGGCGAAGGAACGCTTGGCCCGGGACACTTTGGCTTGGGTTTCGTGGGTGAACATCTTGAGGAGGGATGCGGAACGGGACAACAGAGGGGAGTTAAATGGGGATGACTCGGCCGAGGAGCAAGTGTCGCTCTCCCCTCCGCTGAAGTAACGGTAGGGGTTGGAATGGGCCATGTTACAGTCGCTGGGGTTTAAGTGGTTTCCCTGTGACTTGCGTTGGGTATTGGGTGAGGTGAGCGGACTTGTGGGGTCGCTATGGAAGAGGGACTCTTTACGTCTCGTGTGAGGACTTTCCATGAGCGTAGCAAAACCATAAGAGGTTTGCGCTTTGGGTACGTAGGGCAAGGACATGGCCGTCTGTGACTGGGGGTCTGCATTAGTGTTTA
Source organism: Enteromius paludinosus (assembly GCA_032361165.1). Classification (NCBI taxonomy): domain Eukaryota; kingdom Metazoa; phylum Chordata; class Actinopteri; order Cypriniformes; family Cyprinidae; genus Enteromius; species Enteromius paludinosus. The sequence goes on from JAUMHQ010000046.1 coordinate 14,398,020, forward strand.
GGTCGCCAGCTTCCCCGACCACTAAATCATCTGCGCTCTCAATCTGGATGATGTGGCGGTTTGCAGCTTTGAGCAAATTCTTGGTGTCTCCAGCCAGCTTGTTAATGAGGCGCGGGCTGCGTGGACTGCCCTGAGGCGTCTTGCAGCATATGGTCTGCTCAGACGTGGAAGAATGGAGCCCATTTTTTGGCTTCATCTCTGGCGTCTCCTCCTCTGGGGGGCAGCACACCAATTTGGGTGGAATGAAGAAGTCGGGAATCTTGTCAGGGGTGAGGACGTTGCAATAGGTGGGGGCTTTGCTCTGTTTGTCAGCCGAGTCTCCCTGCCGGAGAACGTTTCCCTCCACTGAACCACGGATCTTTTCCAACAGCCACATCTCTTGACGAGGTCTGGGAGAGATGTGCAATCGCCCCCTGTGGGTACAGAGAGCGAGACAAAATATCATCAACCCACACCAACACCTGCGATTCATGAATGCAAATATGAACTGAAATCCATCCAACTCCTCGCTGCTTTGGGTACACTGTCACCCAGTGGATTCTTGGGAGATTCTGACACTAAGTTAACACATTGCTAACACTAAAAAGCAATTGTTAAAGACAGCTGGCACCTGTCTCCTTTTCCGTTATCAATTGTGCACTGTCACCTCATGGAGATGCTGCTCAACATGCACTCAGCATCCGCATTCCGCAAAGCTTATTTACATAAGAAATATATGCAGAATGTACACAGATGCTTTCAGAAAGCCCATGAACACAACATGTGCATTTTGTTAACTGTAAGTGCAGGTACTGTTAAAAAAAATTAAATGACTTTATCTTAATGAGACATTAGGGTAGTTGGCAAATAAAATCAAAAGATACAAATAACATGAGAAAAAGGTATCTTGATTTTTATAGTTAAGGAAAAAAAGTGTAAAGAAAGGTTTATCTTCGGTGTTTAATTATTATAATTTTTTTTTCTGTCAAACCATAGGACACATTGATACATCAACTACCTATTTCTCCCAGGTCTTAAAATTCAGTGTTCAATGTTCAATGTTTGACTTTAATAAAATCTAGTAGGTGTACATGTTACTGCATTAGGTACTACGTACATATTTTTATATTGATTTATGTTGTATTTCCAGTATCACTGTATCCCACCACCCATTTGAGTATTTTTCGACAGTTTTTTTCAAGCAGAGGTCTGTGGACACCTGGGGGTCCGTGAAGGTACTGTATTGGATTTGCAAGGAGGATATATCACCACATATAATTAAACAATTGAATGACATTTCTACATCTGCGTCTTAGTGAGTTATTTCTTCCTAACCTGAGACATAATTATTTTTTACTTTTACAAATGAAGTCAAATTAAATTAAAGCAATATATTAACGCAATTAATAAATTCAATGATTACATTTGTTGTAAGTTACCTGAAAGACTGAACATTTACCAATGACATTAAAAGCAATTTTCAAAGTAATGTATGTTCCTCATTTTAAGTTTTTAAGTGGTATAAAATATGTGTTATAAACATACCCCACCCATATGCACTTAATGCATGCACCTTTTGTCTCCACTCTGCACAACAGCTGCACTTGATGTGAAATACGGACTGCGCAGCACTTGCAGTGACTGGAGAAGTGCAACAGGGACACAGAGCTGCAAAGGGGGACTTTATTTGTACAAAAACTAAACTGTGTTTATAATATCAGGCTTATTCTAAGAAACCTCTGTACTGTCTAAACTTTAGACTTTGCATAAAAATAAAATACCACAGTTGCTACATTAACACATTTCTTGCAAGCAGTGTGGGAACCAAGTAACACTATAATATTTATTTATTTTTTTTCACGAAAAAACTTTGGTGGATCTGGTATATTTTTAAGAGAGGAAAATGTTCAAGAGATGGCATATTATGTTCTAAACGCAACGATCATAAATGAATTATTTCAAAACACCTGTAACACTGCAAAACAGACACGACTGTCAGTTCCTCATTCCACAGCACATTTCTAACGAGCAACAGTTAGATACTCAGATATTTAGCTCCGATGTTTAGTTTTATATACATATGTAAGTAAATATACTAATATATAACGAATATAAGCATGCATTTCAACTTTTACAACGTTCTTGCGTTAAAAACCTGTTGAATCTCAGTTGAACTTACTTGAAGTGGTTTCTGGTCGGGTTCTAAAGTAAGTGTCCTCGCTTCAATCCATGTGTTGTTGCTCGTCTCACCTCTCACTCCAGGACAGAACTGTCTGTTGGCACCGTGCGTCTACTCGAGGCTTTAATAGCGCACCAGAGTGGAGCGCGGTACCGGGCGCGCCCGCCCGCCGGCTGAACTGCGCGCGCGCGGTAACGCGCACAACTCTGGAATTAGTGCAGTAAATAAGTTTGATTCTTTATGTGAACAGATTTGGAGGAATTTGCCATTATGCAACTTGCTCGCCAACGGCAGTGAAAGGGTGCCGTCAGAATGATACAAACCTGATTAAAACATCACAATAACTATATAAGTAATTCATATCATCTTTGCATGGTTGCAACAGCAGCTACGCTAATTCTGTCTCTATTTGCTTCTCTGTTTCTGCCACAAAAGACAAACATATAAAACTGCCAAATTTTGCTTAATCGCAACATTTAATCACAGTGGCAAAGTTTAATTGCAAAATATAACAATTGCAGTTAATAGTCTTTAAAACCTGTTTCATTATATGTCATTTGTAACATGCATTCATTTTACTGTACATTTCTGCCATAGTCACCACTAATGTTTCTGTAAAGCTGCCAAGCAATGATTCGTGTTGTGAAAAGCACTGAACAAATACACTTGAATTGAACATCGTGAGAATCCAAAAGCGGCGTGTCTGTAATAAACATCCATCACTAAGACAGTTTTAACTTCAAACCATTGCTACCAGCTAAAAGTCCTATTTGCTTAATATTGCTTTCTCCAGTGAAACGTCGCACTTTGAATTAGGACAGAAATATGCACAGATCAAACTCCATTTACAGGCCAAAACAGTTCAAATTAGCAAGCATAGATATTCCATTGTTCACATAGTATGCATACAGCAGAAAATAGCATGATTGAATCAATCAAAAGTGGGCAGTTGTGCCAGTGCTCATGCAGGAAAACCCTTTCTCTCTTTCAGGAAAATCATGGTTAACTATGAGCGTTCTGCAACAAGCACTGATCAAAATGCCTTATCGATTGAACTTTTTTTTTGGTGGAATCTTACTGTATAGCCGGCCACTGAGAGAGAAGCGTTTTGAATAAAATAGTGCTTTAAGATGATGTCTAATTGTGTTTGATTTGCTGTTCTCTGATCTGCCTGTCTGTTTCCCTGGATACTTGGAGAGAGGACTATGGAAACGCACTCCCTTATTGTTTGTGCTAAAGAAGAAAACTTTTCCAAAAGACACTTAATTGGAGAAAACACATTTAAAAGTCAAAGCAGATTTTTAGGTCACATATTTGTAAAAACATTCATGTAAACGTCTTTTTACAAATATTGAGATATATACACTCTGAAATGGTTCTTCAGAGCGATGCCATAGAAGAACCATTTTTGATTCTACAAAGAACCATTCGGCCAAAGGTTCTTTAAAGAACCATATCTATTGTACCTTTTTATAATCTGAAGAAAACCTTTTGTGAAACAGAAAGGTTCTTCAGATGTTAGAGGTTCTTTATGGAACCATTTTGACAAAAAGGTTTTTCTATGGCATCATGAAGCACCCTTTTTAAGAGCGCATAGCTTCCACAGAAACACAAAATGTGATTCACGTAATGTGTATCCTGCAGAATGACTGAACTAAATGAACACATTTTAGGCTAAATGTTCCACAATTTGGGTACAATTTTCCTCTTGGGTACCTCCACAACTGAAACAATAGGCCTGAACAGGAATAACTGAACCAAAATGAATATTTGTTGAATTCAAGATCCTCTGCAGTGAAAGGGTGCCGTCAGAATGATACAAAAACATCACAATAATCCACAAGAAATGAAAATCCCTCCAGACCATCAAGTAATGTCTTGTAAACCCAGAAGCTGCATGTCTGTAATAAACAAATTCATCAAGACATTTGTAAACTTCAAAGCAGCTAAAATACAAGTCCTCCTAATTATTGCTTTTTCCAGTCATATTGTCTGAATCAGGAGAGAAATACACACAGATCAAGAACTATCTACAAGCTAAAACAGTTCTGAACGAGGATGTGGGTGGATATCGATGGGAGATGGATTTTTAACTGGAAGAAGCAATGATTATGGACTTGTATTTTGGTCAGAAATTACTATTTAAAATGATAACACCTTAAGGATAGATTTCTAACAAACATAAAGCTTTTCGGATTGGTGTGGATTACATGTGAACTATTGTGATGTAGCTACCAGCTGTATGAACTCTCTTTCTCACGGCACCCATTCACTGAAGAGGATCTATTGGTGAGCGAGTGATGGAATGCTACATTTCTTTAAATCTGTTTCTGTACAGAGAGTACAACTATTCCTTCACCTGTTCATCACTACAACACAACCAAAACGACAGAAAATAAAACCCAGTATCATGTGAATAATTAATGCATGCAAGAATTTAAATGATCTGGAGTAGACAAATGTGTTTCTCCTTTTTAACGCAAAACACAAATTGTGTTCAACACCGGCATCCCTAGGTATGCGCTGTTTTTATTAGCCTCTCTCTGTCTTTCTCTCATCTGCTGTCTGGGCTCAACATTAAAATGCAATTAACTAATTGCCTGGAGAGGTAAGGAGCATTATAGCCATGAAAGTACAGCGATGATCACATTCACTCTAATTTCCCAGGATGCATGATGGGCTGAGCTCCTGTCACGCAAGTACGCTTTCATTTCTATTCCATCATCGAAAAAATCTTCATCATGTGCATACAAACGCACAGATGAGCTTGCAAAAGCCGGTTGGTGGTTTTGCCCATGTATCTCTCTATGAAACAATGAGGGGGTTTAGATATTAATTATAGACACTATTTTTTTCTGCAGAAAGTATTATGCGCATCTGAGATAATGTCATCCACTTAAACTGTCGCATAACAAAAGCTGGTGTCCAACTGCGGCCTATTCAGCGCTGATGATAGTGTTTACAGATCTAAAGTCAATCATCACAGAGAGGGTAATGGCTTCAGTCCAATTCAGACACATCTAAATATGGACACATCATTAAGTTTTTACACTTTATTTGTGCATTAGGAGTTCAGATATTTCTTTCTTTATTTTTATTTTTTTGCAGCCACTTTGGAATTATATCTTTAGAGCACTTTAGGTTTATTAAAGAGCCTTCTCATTAGGATCATATATATATATGTATATACATATAATAATCACGTATTTATTTCTTTTTGATTGTGTTTTTTTTTTTTTTTTTTAAGATATTTCTTTAACCTAATCAAAATAATATTTGTTTGAGATCAATTAGAATGCACAATGACATCATTTTGGCCGCAAATAGTCTTCATATATCGGCCATATTTACAGTATACACACTTATTGTTACGTTCAGTGTATGTTTTGGTTTCGTTTTCATGTCTTCCTGTTTTGGTTTCATTTTAGTTTAGTTCCTGTTTGTCCTTATTTGGTCTTTCCTGTCATTATGTGATTATTAGTTCATTCAGTTCCACCTGTGTCTCCCTAGCTGTCGTCCTTTTAGTAATTAGTTGGTTGAGTATAAATACCATGTCCTTTGAGTTCTTGTTTGTCAGTCAATGAATGTGTTAGGTGTTGTGTACTCTCTTCGTTTTGGATTTATGAAATGACTATTATTTGTTTGAACTCCACGATCTCCTGCAACAACCATAACACATAGGAAGACTTTGTTATTGCATATTTTCTTCGTATACAAGAGTTTAACTATTAAGGGGGTGGCGGGAAGATTTCAAATGATTTTTGTCATATTAAAATAATTTTCATATGTTCACTTCTATTATTTGTATTCATAATTTGAATAAAAATATACCGTTTTTGAAAAATGTTGAATCACAAAATCGATGTGGTTCGTTTATTTCAAACATTATGACATGATAAAGTGTGAAAAGGTATACCTTTGAATTCAGCAGACTATCGTTTAGGAAAAACGCTGACCACTGATTCACACGAGGCATCATAGGAACTTGCTCTCCCATTTGGGAACCTTTATCTTAACAAGAGCAGGAGCCACCGAACACGTTTGAGAAAATGTCACGGTATGATATTTTAACAAGCAGTGTAAACAACAGGTCTAATGATCTCTGTTGGGTCATCCTCACACTTACTGAACCCAGTTGAACTCAGAGAGCAGGGGACGAAAAGACTCTGCTTCCACATGCATACATCTGTAGTACATGCCTACCATAAGAGAAATGAAATGCTTACTGCCATGTGGCACACAATGCTATTTTAACATCCATTCACGCCAGCATGCAAAGACTCACAATTACACACATTGAGTGATTCTACTAAAAGCAGGTCTCTGACTAAAATAGAGCCATTTTCCAGGTGCTTTGTGAGGTAGGAAAAGAGACAAAGCGCACATGACAATAACATCTGAACCTCGGTGAAAGAATAAAAAGATCATCTCAGGAAAGCACAGACACGGCGCAGTGAAAAACCTGCTTCCCGGTCCGCCGCCGACACCGCTGTTGTTGTCTCTTCCCAGCTCGTTCCCATGGTGATGTGGGCTACACCATTTACTGACATTTGGCCACAAGTTATTTTGTTCCGCTCTCTTCTCTTGAATCGCCCACTTGTCTCATCAGCGAGAAAGTCCAGGCAAGCAGTGGGCGTCCGCACGTGGATCTTTTAAACACAAGGAGAAGCGTGGAGGAGAGAGAGCGTAATAAACCCCAACCTCAACCTGTCACAAACCCCCACCGGCCAAGAACACCTGCGTCACCTCTGGCCATCACAGAGGTCACTCAGGCATTACAGCTGTTTTACCTGAGATGAAAGAGGGTCTGCGGGGTCAGCCAGAGAGTGAGCTGAGTTTAAGGAGTAATCTGCACGCAACAAAAAGCCTTTATTTTCTTGGCGGAAGCAAACCAGTTCCATTTCCTTGCTTTTCAAGGGCTTTCCAAAGGTTCCTAATCAAAGCCATACTTGAACATCTGATCAAGCTGTGCTTGACACAGCTCTGACCCAGTAGAAACACAATATCACTGCAGACCAGTAGAATAAAAATAAATGAAACTCTCTAAAAAAAAAAAGGTTCACAAATGTGTTTTTTTTTCCATCATCACAGAATGACAAGTTCCTCAAAGATCCTTCAGTGAACAGTTCTTAAAACAATCATTTTTTAGAGAATCTATCCACTATAAAGGACAAATGTAGAGATTTCATGGTTATTAAAGCTTCTTCACTAAACCATAAGCATGTATAAGGTTTAACAAAGTATAGACTTTGACTTCTGTCAGTTAGAGGCCATTAGACACACCAGTTTTTGTTGCAAGTGCTGCGGTAATACGTGGCCTATAAATTCATATGCCTGCGATCCAGTGATGTGTGTGGAAATTGTAAAGAGAAGAGGACCACCCTGTTGGTGTAATTTAGGTACCACACCTTTCTTAAAAGTAAATTTTTTTTTAGCATAACCTTAATAGTCTAAAGACCCCTTTTCCCTATAAAGATAGTAAGGAAATACTTATATAGAAGAGTCAGTAAGCAGCCATTAAACAAGTTTTTGTTGTTAGTGCAGCAGTAATATGTCGCCTAGAAATTCTCATGTAAAGAGAAGAGGATCAAGCACCGAACCCTGAGGTACCCCACTGGTGTGATTTAGATACACCTTTCAGTGAACAAGCCCTAAAAGAACCATTGTTGTGCATAACCATGACAGTCTAACGTTTTTCACCATAAAGATAGAATGAAAAGATTCAATGGTTGTTAAAGCTTCTTCGTGAAACCACAGATGCCAATAAAGAAGCTTTATTTGTGTATGAGAGAAAATACTTCTACTGTGATGTAACAAGCACGATGATGAAAGTCTTAATTAGTGGCACTTACTAAGCCTAAATCGTTCCTGTTGTTTGTTTGTTCTATGCAACACAATTTGTGCTAAAAACATGTGGTTACTTTTCTGAGTTTTGGACATTCCATTTCCAACTGGCGGATGATAAAACTGGAAAAATCACATAAACTTTGAAGAAGGGAGCTGAGCCATATCTAGACACCAGAACTTCATATAGACTTTGAATTGGGTCAGTAAGCATCCACCTAGCAACCACTCTAAACACTCTAGCAACCATATAGTAAGGTGCAAATTTTTTTTTTTACATTGTCAGCACAGCAGTGATAAGTAAAAATGAATGTGCCAGAAGCCAGTGATGTGTGTGTAAAATTGTAGGTATGAAGAGATGAGGACCAAGCACTGAACCCTGAGGTACCCCAAATGGTGTGATTTAAATGCCATTCATCTCAAAGAATTCCTGAATGATGTACCTGTAGAAATCTGCAGAAAGGTTCATGGTATATTTATGTATGCTGTACACTTGTCTGATCTTCTTCTTTCATTACTTTGCCCAATTAAAAAATTAAATAAATAAAGATAACAAATACCTGCATATATACACATATACGCTACTGTTCAAAGGACTGGAAGGGTCAGGAAGATTTATGTTATTTGTAAAGAAATTAATATTTTAATTCCAAAAGGAGACGTCAAATTGATGAAAAATCAAAAGTGACATTAAAGACATTGATGTTGCAAAATATTTTGTTGCAAATAAATGATGTTTATAAACAAATTTCGGGAGAAGTGTGTACGAAAGATTAATCCCAGCTGATACCCCGTTCCCCAATCAGCCTATTATACGATTAACCAGGCTCTCGGGGTTCGGGCCGGATGTCCAACCCGCCAAGGGGTTAAAATCACTATAGGGCTCGGAATCCGCCGAGCTCTCAGCTCTCTCCCTGGACAGCACATGTGTATTCTATTCGATTATTAATGAGGAAGTGTGAATGCAGTTATTTTAAACCTTCTAATTTATCAAAAAATAGCAGTTTGCACAAAAATGTTAATTAGGAATATTCTTGAGCAGCAAATCAGCACATTAAAATTATCTCTAAAGTATAATGTGACTGGAGTCTAAAGCCTGGAGTAATGGTGATAAAAATTCAGCTCTGTAACAGGAATAAATTACATTTTAACATACATTACACTTCAAAATGGTTATTTTAAATTATTATTATAAATGTTTTATTTGTAATATTACCTGTTTTATGGTACTCCTTGAGGAGTTTCTTTTAAAAAACATGAAAATAAATCTTATGAAACACAGATTTGGAATAGTAGTGTCACGCCCTCAGGCGCTTCTTGTTTCATTCGTGTCCACATGCTTTGTGTTTATTTTCTTTCTCCCTCATGTGCTCCTGTCATTTGTAAACCCCGCCCCGGTCCTTAGTGTGTAATTGTTTTCCCAGGTGCCTTGAGTTTGTGTGTAATTCGTCTTTGTATTTAAACTAGTTCTTTTCAGTCTTGTGTATCGCTCGTTAACGTATGTCTGTGAATATCTGCTCTGCATGTTATTCGTCTGCACTGATCCTGCGTTTTCGTTCAGCTTGTTTGCACTTTTGTTTATTAAATTCTTTGCACTAAAGCCAGTTCAGCCTGCCGTGTCTCAGTCTGCTGAAGAAGCGGGATCGCGACTACCTAGATGCCAAACATTACAAGTAGTGTGTACACACACACATAAATACATTGTCTATGTCTGCAAAACTAACTTTCAGGATGCTGCAAAATATCAATTCAGTCAAGTGTGTCCAAACTTTTGACTGACAGGTTAAACTGAACGTGCTGCAAATGCACTGAAAAAAAATTATTCTGACCCCTTGTAAATGTTACATGTTTCTAATTTCACTGATGTTAATGTGTTATTTAATCCTACTTATTTTTTATTATTAATTTTCAAAGTCACTACCCTTGTTTAAAACAAGTTAATTTCATTCAATTAAAAGTAATTAGAAAAAAATATGTTTCGTTTAATTTCCATGTACTGTCTGGTCTGCGCATGTGCAGACACATGGCGGGGGGATTGATTAAGTAATTAAGTAAATTCAACATAAAAAATTTTTTTTCAGTGTGCTGGTTTGTGTTGTTTTTAAAAAGCGTCCACAGTCAACACTATTAAAATGTTCAACTGGTAGCAGTTCCAAAAAAAAAAAAAAAAACACTTAACTGAATCAGATAATTTTCTCTGGAAAGGCTACTGCTGAGACAAAGTAACAGTGCTGAACAGTTTAGACCCGTAGTTCACTTGAAGAAGAAAAAATTGGACAGCTGTAGCTGCCTGTGTGCTAAATTGCTCCTTTGGGATATATAAAACCCGTCGTACTATAACCTTTAGATATGATCACTAAATACTGTGATTTTATCTTCCAAAACAATCTTCAGCACTATCCAAATCTGTAGGGATACTCATAAATTAAAACAACTCAATGATAGTTTAGACAACTATTTGCCTACTGCATTTGTAGTTTATTGATGACTTCTGGTACAAACCATTGTCACATCACATAATGGAAACATTAAGCTAAGAGAGAAAAGGTAAGTTTAAAAATACAAATATGAAGTTATTTACAAAAATGACTATTATCACCAGATCTCATCCAGCTGTTATGATTCAGACTGAGTTTGCTAGGTTAATTCACACTAACTTTGAGTCTTTCTAATTTAGAAAAGAGATATAATTACATAGATATATTAAGTGTTAAATTAAATGTGATGCTTTACGAACAAAAAACTAAACTGTTAGAAGGGAACTAGCGGGGTATGTGTGATTTTGCCAGCATAGAAGTTATTACAAAAATTACAAAATTGAAAAAACTACTGTACAGGACAGGCAATCAATCCAAGGCAGGCTGGTTATGTAAGAGCGCACAATTTCCATGCTTTTATGCTTTTAGCCTTAGAGGTGAAGTGCGTAATTTCTGAAGCACTAGTGTCACCAAATGGAATTGCAAAAAATAATGACCCAACCATCGGCACGATCTCCGTGTGCGACAGGTCAGTCGAACTGACACCTGTAACTGACGCCACTGGCTGGGACAAAACACCACAGAATCACAGTCTCTTTTGGGGGAAATGAACCTAGTAATAGTTTATTTTACTTGCATACTTAGTGATCAGATAACAAGTGTTTTACAGATGAACAGACTTTTCTCAGACCAACCTTAGACATTTTAGTGGGAAAAATAAGAGTTACAGTAGAGACTTTTCCACACTTCCAGCAACAGGTAAGCATAGGTTTCCAGAGGAACTAACCATGTTCACTTTAAAGCAATTGTGCCCCCTGGTGGCTGATTTCCTCATATTTTCATTTAACAAAGGAAAAAAGTCAATGTTTTACATTTTGGTAAAATTTTACAGTAAGGTTCATTAGTTAACAATGTTAGTAGACATGAACTAAGAATGAACAATTCTTCTACAGCATTTATATTGTATTAAATACATTATTCATTGTTTGTTTATGTTCGTTAATCCATTACCTAATGTTAACAAATGTCACCTTATTGTAAAGTAAGTGTTACATATATTTTGACCAATAACCACAGTTTTAACCTTTATTTATTTTTAGGATGAATAAATTGGCAACACTTTATTTTACATTGTCTGTATAGTGAGTTATTAAAATGAAAACAAATACTATGTGCAATTATACACAGCATTACAAAAATGACATAAAACACACGGTTTATTGGAATGAAGCACTTGTGGTATGTAAATACATAACACAATGAACACTGTAATACAAAGTGTGACCAACTAATTTGCGAATTCATCTAGAATTCAGCCAAACTTTTCCAGGAGGACCCCCTGCACATATTTGAATGAGGCTCCGGGAGAGGAGTCGTCATATTCCAAAAATAATGAAAGTTGAGACGCGGCTCATTTCAAGTGTAAAGGAAAAAAACGTTGTTTATTGTGATTAAATGATGTGATGTGACATCATCAATATGGTAGATGTAGCACGTCCGTAGTCCATCCATACTACCCACATTCATACTATATAGAACGTACCGTTTAACAGTCGGGTAGTACGTTCGGTTTTAAATGTTATACCTACTTAAGCAGTATGCGATTTCGGATGCAGCATATGTCTCTCTTATCTAAAACACCTGATTCCATTCATCGGCTCGTTAGTAGCGACTGCATGAACCACACTGGGTGTGTCTGATTAGGAATACATACAAAGGGAAGGGCAGGAGGTTCTCCAGGACAGTATGAAAAGTGCTGATCTAGACTTCATCATATCCTATATCATTGTAAGTGGTCAAATTGAAGCAGATTAGAAATAACCTGTTAAAAAAAGACTATTATTTTACATATCAAAACGGCAACTGCAAACATAAAAAATGGCATTTTCTAAGGCACTTTATTCTTGTGTAAACTTTGTGCTAACTACTAGCATTTCTATCTCAATGCTGCATTTAAAAAGACTTCGTAAGAAAATTAAGCTATTCCATGTTGTGATAACTCAAATCTCAGAAGTTGCTCAGCATCGATGTAATATTCAGAAAACATTCTGACTTGGTACAAAATGGTTCAGAGGCAGACCTGCTTTGTTTCCTACATGTCTGTCAGTCATGTGACCCTATCCACATCAGGTTAATAGACCCTTACATTGATTTGTGTGTATTGTGATTCTCATCTAGGTATCGCACGGGTCAAATATCATCATGTTTGTAGTGACTTGCGGGTGGATGTCTAACAGCAGCGTTTGCTGGATGGAGGAGGCTGTCGTGTCAGTTTAAAGGAATCGTGGCTGTCAGCGTCTGTGTTCTCCAGCGGAGGGATCTGTCGACCTACACAGATGTGAGAACATCAACAATCACTGCATTAGATACACTGCAACATTTCACAATACACTCACATCAAATATGACAGAGGTGATTAGAGCTCACGACAAATTCAAGTCAAGTCTGTTCTCTCTTTTGTAACATTAAAATTATTTTATCTTTGCAACAATTTTGTTATATTTAAAATTGATTTGTAACCAATGACTATACGCTGTGGTGTTCGGGTTTGCTATTGTGGGCCAGTCTGGGCTAGTCTTAGTGACACTTACTGATTTTCTGAAACAGCTCCTCTATGTTTACTGCATTTCTGGCACTGGTCTCCATAAATATGGCTGCAATGGACTCTGCAAAATCTTTTGCCTCTTTAGTTGGAACTTCCCTAGAATAAAAAAAACCATACAAAATATTAGTAACAATCAGCTCATATGAGGACAGGACCGAAACAAACATCACACAGTTTGGGGGGGAAGTGATTAAGCATGATTAAACATTTCTAAATGGAAATGGCTTAATTAACAGTTACACGGTCAGTGTATAAGCTAGTGTATAAGTATAAGCTTCTCAGAACTGAAAAAGCTCAGAATAAACTCCTAATCACAACTAAAAGCAGGACTTGTGGTCATACTTTAGCAATTTACTGGATCGCAAGTTATTACGTTTTATTTATAACGTTTCTATTTTGATGAAACTGATCACATACGATGTGAGAAATATGAAAATATACGCCGAGTGGCTGAAGGTTCTTTAGAGAGTACATGTTATACATTTTCAGAAAGAGGAAGAGTGTTTAAACCCTTCAGAAAGAGGAAGGAAGAGTGTGTAAACCTGATATCACCCAGATCTGTTTTATTTCCTGCTATAGCTACGACTATATCCTCCGGCCCGTGTTCCTTCAGCTCCTTCACCCATTTCTTTAACGTCTGGAAAGAGTCCTGCCACATCACAAAACATATGGTGCTTCAAATAAGAGGTTGCCCTTCTGTGCTTTTCATTTCAAATATCAGCTTTGTCTCAGATGCTTCTGAAATTCCACACGAGATCAAACGAAGCAGACACCAACAAATCGCAACACAATATAATAAAGTATATAAAGCTGTAAAATTGAGGTTTCCTTCTATAAAATGGGATAGCAGCTCAGAACATTGATCTTGGATGAATTAAAAGAGAAATGTCCATACTGACATCTCTGACTTTAGATGTGAAATATTTGAGCATTGGCATTGACGTGAAATCAATTTAAAGGGATAGTTCACCCAAAAATGAAAATTTGATGTTTATTTACTTACCCCCATGGCATCCAAGATGTAGGTG
>JAUMHQ010000046.1:14428455-14438621 GCA_032361165.1 Enteromius paludinosus
CAAATGAATCCAATAAACAATACTTTTAGATTTTCAGGCTAAGTTTATGTCAATATCTAACTTTTATTTTATATATTATACAAAATCTGAGGGCCCTGCTCCTGCCACATCCCAGAAAAGCAATAATAATTAAAAAACACAGCTTAAGAAGTCACATTACACTCAGAAGATAGTTACACGGATTTAACTCACACGACTGTAGCGATTTAAAAGGTATTCTGACAGATCATTAAAAACATATTTCCTCGACTAAGGAGCAGAATCAAACTCTCCTGACAGCAGCTGTTTCGTTGAATGAAACACAAGCCAGCCCATATATTAAAGAATACCTTCAGAACGTATTAACACAATGAATGAAAATATGTTTCACCGCCGAGAAATACGCCTAATACCATCAGTGCTAATAATATTACATTCAAATGTGGCTAAAAGGAGATTCTTAACCTAGCGTGTTTGCTAACGAACCTCGGATTTTATGGACAAAGACATCCTTACAAACTATTAAAAGTCAAATACACTGTGTGAGCGAGAACATAAACCATATTTCCGACAAAATCTTAAAGAACAAGTACAAATATATATAAAAAATAATCCGTTCTCAAACCTGCTATGATCAACGTAACAGCTGCACTTCCTGTAGCTTGTTTACGTCCCATCTGACACGCGCGCATGCGCAGCTGGAGCCCCCTTGAATTATGGGAGCTCTAGTTTGAGTTCTCTGCACTTGTTTACATAAGTATCATCTTATCAACCCGATCAATGTGAGGGCATTTCTGAGAATATACAATTTACATGATAAAAATAAAATAACTACGAAAGTATTAGATTTTACATATTGACATTATTTTCAGTCATTTCTATGAGCCCATGAGGCCAGCAGATGAAGCTGTTGAGCCACAGACCAATAGCGCTTATGTATGTTTGAATGAATGTCAGGGGAGTTTATTCGTATTTATAATAGAGGAAAAAAACGTTCCCTACTGTTTAACAAAAACAGCCCTTCATAGTTGTTCTTCCTCTGGTTAGGTCATTTCAGGATTGCTGTGAAATCACTTTCATGATTTAAGCATTATCATTTTGTTTAAGGTTGTGCAACTTTTTATCTGATTTGCAAGATAAGAATTTGTACACATTTTATGGCATCCATCATAAAACTGAAGCAGAACATGATTTAGAACACTAAACTGATAAATACAGCAGTGTGAGTCAGTGGTTTCTGTTAGCGAACTGATCATTTCATTTAACTGAGATACTATTTATTTGAATTGGGTTGGGTTTTTATTTGACAAATCAGTAAATAATTCAGTAAATTAAAAAAATATATGTAAAGCATGTATATATATATATATAGGCTAAATAATTAATTTTAATACATTTTTAGTTTATCTGAAGTTAAAATGATAAAAGATGACTTGGCAACTAGCTGAAATAAAATAAGTTTAAGCTATATTTTACTTTAGTGCCGTTAACATTTATTTTCTTTATTTCTCTGTTTCTTATGGTTTTACTTTTGTTTTTCTGTAATTGTAGTCATGACCGGTACAAAGTCAAAGTCTGCTCATAACAAAAATATGCCTTGATAGGAAGAGCATTAATATTCAACATTCAGTTGAAGTATTCTTTTGTTGATTGTTTTCTACTTAAAATTGTTTTTACACCTCCTGACCTTTGAACCTTCTTCTTTGATGAAACCACATGACAATAAAACATTAAGAGCATCTGGCAGTAACAACATTTTAACGTTTTCAAAAATGAATGACAGCTGTGGTAGGAGATGAGGACAATTTTAAAACATTTGTTTCTTTCTTCCTTGGATTTATTAGATGCCACAGCCAGAACATTTTTTCATTATTTAAATTGGTTTCTGGTCTAAAAAAACCCACACAACTTTTCTTGATTTTGGTGTTATCATACTGAACATCGTGTACCATCTTTGAGGGGAAACCAGCAGTAGTCCTGAACATTTCCAATGGCAATAACACTTTTCAAAAATGCAAAAGTACAACTACAGCTAAAGTACAACACAACCAGGGATTAGCATGCACTTCTATTGCATGGATTAGAGCAGCTTTGACATTTTCATAACCTATTTTGTGTTCCACAGGTAAAGGTCACCTGGGTTTGAAGCGACATGAGGGTAGATAGATGATAACAGAATTGACTTGAATGATGGATTTTATGTAAAATAACCTTAAAGGAATAGTTTTAAATTACCTGAATAAAAATCGGCTGGAACAGGTGAGAGCAGAGTTAGAGAAATATAGCATTTCATCACTTGTTTACCAGTGGATGCTCTGCAGTGAATGGGTGCCGTCAGATTGAGTCCAAACAGCTGTTGAAAACATCAAGTAATCCACACCATTCCAGTCTATCGATCTCATGAAGCGAGATTATATCCTTAATATGCTTTCTCCAGTGAAAACGTTGCTGTGGCTGAACCAGGAGAGAAAGATCAAGCACTGTTCACAAGAGAAAGCAGTTCTCAGCAGATATGGAGGACAACAGGAGATGGACTTTTTCACTGTAAGAGTAAGTGTCATTATGGATTATAGACTCAGAAGCAACGGTTTAAAGTTAAAACATCTTGATGGATTTATTTCTTGCAAACATCACTTCAAAATACATTGACTGATGGACTTATTTTGATCACCTGACATCACCCATTTTTGCATTTTAAGAGTTTCATTGTAACAATAAGTATTATGTTTAGGAATCCATTTATATGTTTGGTCTTCCCAGTGATCCTGACGACACACACACACTCCCACAAATTCAGTACATCTTAAGATAACATCTGAATCCCTTTTTCTTCTTTTTGAATTCTTCTCTGAATTGCTCTTTTGTGCGTCCAGAATTTGGAACCGTGAGTTAATTGGTTTTCTTGACCTTTTTTGTGGTAGATTCTATCTGTACCATTTTCTTGGAAGAATTGTGCTTGGTGTGAGACTTCAACTTCTTAACCTGCAGTCGTTACACACACACACAGTCAATAATATCAAAGATCCTAATACCCCTTTGCTTAAAGTTTACAAAAAGCAAAAACCTTCACTGTCTGCTTGACAGAGTCAATATGACCTTTGCTTCTGAATGGAAGTTTTGTTGAAAGAGTGTCCTGATTCTATGGTCATGTTAGGCTTTTAGCAGGCTTGTCTGAAAGGCACCATGAAATTGGTTGTGACTTGATAAATATATATAATATCCTTATAGAAAAGAGAGTTCTGTGATCATTCACAGCATGTCGCAGGCCCTGGTACATAGAGGTCCAGTTGTATTAAATATGCATTTAAAAAAAAAATGTTTTGAAAAAATTGAAAAAATGTTTTTTTAATGTTACAATTATTTAACAGAGTAACATCTAGTAAGACTTTATAAGCGTGATGTTTTGACATAGTAGTAGTAGTATTTGTAAATCAACCTAATAATCGCTTTATTTAATTTAATTTACGAATATAATTATTTAACAGTTTAACTGGTAAATGAGCTTTGTGTTGCTAATCTTCTAAATGTGATTAAAATAGGTTAATGTATAAGTTTGCACAATAAAAGCATGCACTTTTTTTGTCAGGAATAATCACTGTCTGGAGTTTGTGCATGAGTGGAGTTATGTAACACTATCGTTGTTTTTTACTAATGAGCAGAACAATGTGCAGCTCCCAATATTAGCCGCCTTATCCTCTGTGATAACAGCTGGGACAAATGCAGGATAAGCATGCACTGATTGCACCAAAGACATGTTTAGTTTGAGGTCTGGGTTCATCTGTGTGCCAGACCTCAGGTTAAGAATACACAGGTTCATGCACATGAAGCGTGTCATTACTGAAAGAGGATTTCAGTATAATTACACCTCACCATGTTACCTCATTGAGATGTAAAAATCACAAGTGAGTATCTACCAGAAAGAAATGCAATAAAAATTAACGTTAAATAGGTTTACATAAATAATTAAATAAGACTCTTTGATATTATATGTAACTGAAATAAAAAAAACTATAGGATTTGCCAAGAAGCTTTATTCAAAAGTCCAACATCTCAAATAATCCACATTTATTTTATGTTAACTACTGACTTACATTAATTCTTATCAATCTCTTATGAAGAAATGTTGAGGATTTTTTTTGATTGGTGTATACTTATTATACTAAAAGATACAGTTAAAGAGGTAGATTTGAAGAAATGTAGCTGTGAGTGACTTGCTAACTATGAATGCTCTGCAGTGAATGGGTGCCGTCAGAATCAGAGTCCAAACAGCTAATAGAATAGGTGATGAACAAAAAAATCTTTATCTACTTCTTGGATGGCCAGAGTGTGAGTAAACTTTCACCAAATTTTTACTATTTGTTCAAGTCTCTTAAGCTGTGAAATAGAAAGGTCTAGAAATAAAATGTTATTGCATAGCTCCACTTAATTTACATTTCAGTCAAACAGTGATGTCATTCTCTTCTGTTGTCATGTTAATTTATTTTGATGAAATCATCATCATCAGCTCACAGAATGCAGATCCTCACATGTGTGATTTAACCTGTCGGTCAAAGCCCTCTCACCATTAACTACCCAACTGAATCATCGGCTCATTATCTGGAGTTTATCTGGAGGTTCAACTTTGTCCTAGAACAGAAAACACATTCAGGAACACAGCTGTGTGGAGAATCACGGTTCCATCACACAGACATACTCAGCTTTTCTTTCTGGATTTTAATCATTTTCTTCTATTTGCTTGTATTTCTGTTGGTGATTCTAGTGCCTGGAACATGGCACTACTCTCAGACAAGGTGAAGTATTGCATTCCCTTTGCTTTTACTGCGTTGTTTGTGTCATATTGCAGTGGGGTCATTCTCAGGGAACAATGCCATTTTTAATTTATTTTTGAAATATCATTTCTTATGAAAAAGGTTACTGGCGAACCAGCCCACCTCTGGCCCAAAAGAATTGGGCTCAGGCTCAAAGTGAAGGGACTACCTGGGTGAATCCTCCAAAAATATTGTTTAACTTTTAAATGTTTCGAACATATATTGGTGGTATCTGCCATATGAAGTTTGTATTAATTGAGATTTTTTTTACATTTAAATGTTCTCTTATTTTAACCTAGGCTGCATTTATTTGCTGAAAAATACAGTAAAATTTTGTAAAATATTATTTCAATGCAAAATATCTGTTCTGCGCATTTATTCCTGTGATGCAATGCTAAATTTTCATCAGCAAATACTCCAGTCAAATCATTCCAAAATTATTATTATTGAGTTTTCAGAATATGTATATATGTGTATATATATATATATATATATATATATATATATGTATATGTATATGTGTGTTTTTATATGTTTAACATTTTTTTAAGATAAGATAAGAAACTAATATTTAAATGTGTGTTTTTTAATAATAATAAAATAAAATATAATAAAATATAAAAAATTAAAAGGATATTATTAATAAGGATTAGGACTATAAGGATTTAAGCTATATATTATATTTGATATACATTAAACTCTAAGGAACCTAATGTTAAAAAATGGGGACAGTAAAATATTTGATAATTTAATTGTAAAAATACTTAATGTTTTTTCAGGTTTTATTGGAAAATAAAAAGGTTTAAAACGCTTTAATATTATTATGATTTTATTCTAACTTTTTCTGGCACATGATCTGAAGTGGTTCCACAAAGCAACCCAAAGAAAATGCTTGTCTTGGATTTGATAAAAAAAAAATGTTGATGCATGATCTTGGCAATTCATGAGTGTAGTTTAACAATTTCAGACATTCTTAAGATCTATTATGAAAAAGAAGAGCTATGTGTGAGATTACAGTTAAATTTAAACTAATTAAACTAAACTAATAAATCTCACTAATTGAGAAAGAAGAGCATTAGTGTGGGGTGTGGAAATGACAATAACGCAAACCCCGGTGATTATTATATTTTCCTAATTAGTCTACTATCTCAGCACGCACATAAACAAGAATAAAACCCAGGGCTCCTCTCCGAGCTTTTCCATTAACAGCAGACAAGGCAGAGAAAGTTCAACAGATCTGCGCAATTAGACCAAAATGTCGTAATTACCCACGAGCGCTCATGCGTGAGAGCTGTTTGTTGTGTCGGTGGATTACTTTTGCCATCTATAATCTTGATTTAGTACAGCAATCAGTTTATGCCAAACCCTTTCAAATAGAATCGGAGTTTGGGCATTGCTCTTTTGTTGTGTATATGCTGTTTAGGTTTCTTAAAATTAGTCTGATGACTAAGCGCAATTAAACACGCCTGGCTTTGCTCTTGTTTGAGGCATCCCAATGGTGATGTAATATTCACTGGAGAAGTCGATCAGTTTTTTTTGTCTCCTGCTGCCACCTTCACATTCTTTGCACTTGGTATCACAGTTTTTGGTTTTCAGTATGCCTCATGTACAAAGACTTGTGTAGAATTAATACTAAAACATTGCATACGGACAAAGCTGGAAATGTGCGTACGCACAAAATAATTCAGATGTATGAAACACTGCGTATGCAGAAACCCACTCATATTCTCTTTGCACATCCAAATTAATGTGAAATCGAGCGCACAAAACTCCTCCCTGCCCCCGTATAAATATGGTAATGACTCCACTTTGGCAAAAAACAAACGAAAAAGGAATGGCAAAAGCAAGCAAGAAGAGAAACTTCACAGAATGTGAATTGGATGTGCTCCTATCGGTGTAGACCAGAGAAAAACTGTGTTATTTGCAAGTTTGTCCTCCGGAATTAATAACAAATGAACAAAAAAAATAGAGTGGGAGAGTTAAGCTGATGCGGTTAACACAGTGGGGTCTGAACATCACACTGTGAACGAATAAAAAATTATAAGGTCCGATGTAAAGGTGCAGGTTAAGAGGAGAATAGCGGCGCACTGTCAAAGTGTGGATTGAACAGGCGGGGGAACAGGGGATGCTGAACTAACACCCTTTAAGGAGAGAGTTGTAGTATCCGTGTCTGTGGGATACATTTACATGCGCGCGAATAATACAATTATTTCCAATAATCAGAGTAAGGACTTAATCGCATTATGATGTTTAAATGTCAAGAGCCAGTTTTCACTCCCGTTTACTGCTATTTCAACACAGTCTCACGAGCAATTCGTACATATTCGTACTAGGTGCCAAATTTGTGCCAATTCGTACTAATTCGTATGACCTCACTCGTACGATTTGTCTAAAACCACGTGATGGTTAGGTTTAGGGGCGTGGTTCAGTTTAGGTCATTCGTATTAATTCATACGAATTGGCACCTCGTAAAATACGTACGATTTAGAATAAATGTGAGGTCGTAGAAATTTGTACGAATTAGCTACCTTGTGAAATATGTACGAATTGACGTGAGATCAGGTTGGCTATTTCCATATTCTTATTATTCGCTAAAAATTATGGTTCCTTTTCAGGAACTCGAGCTGTGTCCGAGACGCTTTGGGAGCACCCTCAGCATGACCACGCTTTGAATCGTATGTGAAATCAGCCAATGAAGAGTTGGGACGTCACAGGCGAGTGACGTCATCGGCCAGGAAGAATAAAAGCACATGGAATGCCGGCCGGCAAACTAGCTTCATGTCATTCAGCGAAGCGCTCTGTGTTTTTCGCGTGTGTGTGTGAAAAAAAGCCAAAAAGTGTCTCTGTCTTTAGAGATCAATAGAAAAAGAAAAGGAAAAGAAGATGTCTAAGAAATTAGCGAAATCTATTAGGGGTGAAAGCAGCTCGCAGTATAGAGTGTATGCTCCTCCATGTAAGCGATATATCCTTCCCGAGGATACACACACTCTCTGCGTTGCTTGCATGGGAGCGGAACACGCAGATGCAGCTCTCCAGTCTGAGAATGAGGAGAGCTGTAGGCAGTGTGAGAGGCTGCCGCTGCATGTGCTCCGCTCCTGGAGAGCTTTGTTTGATAGCAAAGGGAAATTCATAAGCGATCCTCGCGGCGCTGGTCCCGCTTTTGCCGAGGCAGAGCAGAGGCGGCGCTCGTGGGGATCGCAGCTGGATCTGCATGAGGAGAGCGAGACGGACGAGTCCTCATCTCCCTCCTCAGTATCAGAATCCACAGTCAGCCAGGCGAGAAGGGAAGCACAAATTGCTACTTCCCCTCACCAAGGCGACGTAGCGTTTCCACTCTCTTCATCTGCGGGTGAAGAGATGGAGGGCGTTGAAGACACAAGCACAAACACATCACCCCAATATGAGGTACTTCCCTTCGGCCTAGCACTCTCACCCCGTACGTTCACGAAGTGTGTGGATGCAGTGCTGGCTCCACTGCGACTCCAGGGCATCCGCATACTGAATTATATCGACGACTGGTTAATTTTGGCCCAGTTGACGAGTGAGGTGAACAGACATTGAGATGTCGTCCTCGCTCATATGAAACGTTCGGGGTTGAGACTGAACGCCAAGAAGAGTGCTCTTTCTCCAGTTCAGAGAATCACCTATCTTGGCATAGTGTTGGATTCGATCACGATGCGGGCTCATCTGACACCTGCTCGAGTAGACTCGATCCACACTGCAGTCGCCAGAGTGAAAGAAGGCCGGTCACTGACTGTCAAGCAGTTTCAAAGGCTGCTTGGCCTTATGGCTTTTCGGTTCATTTTTCCCCTGATCAAGAAGCGAAGAAGAAAATCACATTTTGTTGATATTGCACACAAATAAGACCCTTTACAGTTCTGAATGATGGAACTTACCTCTATCAGAAAAAATGACAACAAAGGCTATTTTGTTTCCACTGAAAGAATAAAAGTGATTGCGCTGGTGCCTCCGCATCCCAGTCTTTGGGTATTTATTCATGGCAGGGACACATTTATTTAGTTATTTTCTAAAGTCCAGAACGTTTTGAAACTAAAATGCATCCAACTGAAATACATTAGTTTAAAAAACTTGCTGGACTTTCGATATTTCGATTGAAATCGGCGTAGGCCACCTATGATAATATGATTATGCTTGCTGCAATTATGAGCATAATTGCATTATTATGAGACAAACACAAACAAGAAATAGACGTACACCAGACATGGAGTTGACGCAGACCAACGCACATTCTCACGTTAATTTCATTGTTAGTAAATCCAAACGTGAGCCTGAAATCTGGAGTACACAGAGTTTTTTGCGTACGCAGCGTTGAGGGCCCCTGATGTCAGGAATGTGCATATAAATACTACCCCAAATAATAACAAAAACTCGTTATATAGATACGAAAGAAAAAAAAATTCCATTTGAATTGTGGGGCATGTAATATGTATCGGGCAGCAAATATCACACATTTCCTTTAGGAATTTTTCAATAAATCAGCTTGACTCAGGTGTTTCTTCATTGAGATCTCTTCTAAAACTGTAGACAAGATACAGATTTCTATTTTTGCTGTATTGTAGACAGTTGAGATATTGAAGTAGGGCTATTAAACTTGACGAAAATCATAAAAAAAAGTGTCACACGTTATATTAGGTGGCTATATAGCCCAGATAAATAAATAATCAGAACAATGTACTTATTGTAAAACATACGGTATAGGTTAGGGACTGGTTTGGTGATTTGGGTAGGTTTATGGGTGGGTTAAGCTGCAAGGGACGGGTCATAAGTGTAAATATAAACAAATTATAGATGTAGGCATATTTTTATTTTATATGCACAATATAAAAACATGTATGTACACAATGAATGCATTAAAACAAAAGCTTAATTGTAAGTACATATTCATTAATAAAGTGTGACCTAAAAATGTTATTTTTATGAATTTAATGAACTAAAAATAACAAATTTAAAAGTAAAAAAAACACTATACAGACTGTAACAGAGGAAACTGAGGCGTGCGGATCCATTTGCAGCTTTTTATTAGAGAAGTGGTGCAGGCTTGGTCAGATACCGGTAAACAGTGCAATGGAGACAACACAGAATCAAAGTCGAGGTACGCAGGCAGATTTCAGGGCAGGCAGCAAACAATCAGAAATCAGAAATACAGTCCACGGTAATAACAGGCAAAACAAACTCGGTAAAGAAATGCTCTGAAATGACAGCCGGGGCAAATCAGCGCTGAGTCCGAAATCGCATACTTCTTCAGTAGGTACTACATTTAAAACCGAACGTACTACCCGACCGTTAAAAAAGTACGTTCTATATAGTATGAATGGGGGTAGTATGAATGGAATTCGGACGTACTACATCCGCCATATT
>JAUMHQ010000046.1:14462917-14473456 GCA_032361165.1 Enteromius paludinosus
CTTCATCACTACTGAGGTGAGGGCTACAGGGCGATAGTCATTGAGGGAAGCAGGATGAGGTTTCTTTGGGACAGGAAGAATGATCAAAAATACATGATGGCCTGATCAATCATGATGTGACACATTTAAAGAGGCCTTACAGTAAATATGCTGAGTATCTGTAGATCAGATGTTGTGTTGATATTCTGAACATTTGTGGGCCGCTAACCTCTCACGATCCATCAGCGCAGTTGTTTTTGGCACAGTCTCTAGAACTAACTGGCATGAATTAATGACATGTTCCAAGCAGAAAAAAACTTGCCAGGGAATTTATTTAAGTGTTTTGGCAAATTAACGGCAGATAATGGAAGCAGAATAAGCTGTATATAGTGCATCGTCATACAGATGACTGGAGAATATTGTGTTGCTGGTTACTAAGGTGATGACCTGCAGGGTATTCATCTCTACATGCTTAGAAACAAAGATTCTTTAAAAGGTTCTTCACAGCAACTTGAGTTGAGCAAAAGTACTTTCAGTTGCTACAGCATATGGTTATTTAAAGATAAACAGTTTTTGAAGGGTGATCCTAGGTTGTTTACATCAGTGTTATGGCTCATTTAAAAAAAAAAAAAACTATGTAAATGTGGATTGAGGCCCTTATGACTGATTTTTTGTGAAACATAATTACTTTTTTTCTTGAAAACTGTGCGAGATCCAAGAACTCCCGAAATATACTATAAATGAATAATGAATGGTGCAAGTACAGCACAAATATTTGCAATTTTGCTTAAACCCTAAAACAAACGCGTCACATTTACTACAACTTTTGAAATAACATGAAATAAGGATGAACGAACATCTCTTGCCCCATGTAATGGCTCAGTCAGTGTTTCAACTGCAGAAAGATGTCATTCAACTCATGAATATTCAACTCAGTCACGTAAACACCCGTTCTTACCAAACATGATTACTATACAGATAACGATTATGAAAACATTTGCGTTCGCATCAGCGACCGTTATCGTCTGTTCATTCGAAGCTTAAGTCTGCTGCTTTAAATTCTCAAGCGTGTGAAAAAAATCATTCTGAAAATGATTCCCAATGATATAGTTTCTCTGTCCTTTATCTTTATAGTTGTGGTGTGGACGCTGCTATTCTTTAACACAGAACTATCTTTAGAATTATATCTTTGTTACAGTTATCGTGCTTGGTTTCAACAGGCCTTAAGTCATCAGTGTCTCCAATGCGTTAATTCTGAAATAAAAAAACATTTTGCAGAATATTAAATTAAGGTATTTCAGCAACAAATAGAAATGTTATAATTAAGAAGCTAATTTAAAAAATAAAGCTGATTATTTTAAAAGTGAATCATAAATTTAAGTTTGGGTTCTCTTATTGTTTTATCTTATTGTAACCTTATAGTAATAAGGTAAAATGGTTCCCTATAGCTAGTTTAGAGCATAAGCTGATTTTAATCTCTAAAGTTTTTGACAAATGAGCATATTTCAGAATTAACGCATTGCAGACACTGATGACTTAAGGCCTGTTGACACCAAGCATGATAACTGTAACGATAAAGATATAGTTCTAAAACTCGTTCTGTGTTAAAGAATAGCAGCGTTCACACCACAACTATAAAGATAAAGGACAGAAACTATACCATTGGGAATCATTTTCAGAACGATTTTTTTTAATCACACGCTTGAGAATTTAAAGCAGCAGGTAAATCAATGGCTTGCTGTGCATTAAACGATTTTAAATGAATGCTTTCATGGAGGCAACCTCCACTTTGAATTGGGTGTTTTTTTGCCACCACTTAAAATCCTTTAACCCTTTATAGGGCACTCACTGAAATAATTAGAAATTCATAATTTCAACCCTGGAATGTTGTCGGAGGCTATAAAAAGACTTTTAAGCTAAAAATACAAATAATACAAATGTTGTAAATCTAGGTCAATGAAATTACCATATATGGTTCCTCGCAAGTGTAACGATCGTCGTCTAGGCTGCTGTGAAGTGTAGTCGCAATCCCGCTTCTTCAGCGGACTAAGGCAAGGCAGACTGACTTCGGTGCAAAATAATTTAATAATAAAGAGCAAAAACAGAGCTGAAACAAAAGTGCGGGGATCAATGCTGACATACAACATGCAGTGCAGACATTCACAAATGTAACGTTTTCCATAACACGGATCAAGAGAACTGAAAAAGACACGGTTAAATATACAAACTAATTACATGACAACTCATGGCACCTGGGGAATCACAGCTGGAAAACAATTACACACTAAGGACCGGGGCGGGGTTACAAATGACAGGAGCACATGAGGGAGACCGAATGAAAATAAACACAAAGCACATGGACATGAAAAGAAAACATACACAACAGTCTCATACTGGCCTGGGGCGACAGACAGTCTATGGTCATCTTTTTTCCCAAAAAAGCCATACATTTACAATGTTAAAAACACACATAAAATACAAATAA
The DNA here is from genome assembly GCA_032361165.1 of Enteromius paludinosus. Taxonomy (NCBI): domain Eukaryota; kingdom Metazoa; phylum Chordata; class Actinopteri; order Cypriniformes; family Cyprinidae; genus Enteromius; species Enteromius paludinosus. Next base: position 14,465,382 of record JAUMHQ010000046.1, read on the forward strand.
ATACATAAAATGTACATACACTTTTTTTCATTTAATTAATTTATTTATTTCACTTTGTTTTTGTTTTTTTTTTGTTTTTTTTATGTGCCATAGACTCTTGCTTTCCAAAAGCTGGATATATACAAAAAATTACAGTTTAGATCTACTGAAAACAAAGAATACTGACAAATATGTAAATACATAATAACAAGTGAAAATAGCCCTAGTTTAGGTGGTACCACTTATCTTAGCAGTAATAAGGCTCACAGTAAAAATAAACACCAAGGTATGCCATAATAATATAAACTGGGTTAAAAGTAATAAATGAATAAAATCTATTAAGTTAAAGCTTATATTTCACTATTTATGGCTTGATCATTTCAATAAATCTCCCACTGAATCACTGCATATGTTATACAAACCTGTGTCAACAAATTTCTTACTATTGTCCTACATTTTAATTCATTATTTGTATAAACATAAAAAAACCATAAAAAAATCCTGAATCGGGCGTATGTCTAAATATAGACATACAGGCAGTTACCTGAATAGGGCGTATGATCAAATATGATTTCACCATTTTTCATGTCACAGCGTTCACAAATTTCTAGAAATGTTATGCAAACAACACCGATCTCAATATTTAACACAACTATTCAACCATATAATGCATGAGTTTTCGTTAACTTAGCATTGTTCGTTTCGATGCTATTTATATTTTGAGAGTAGAGAGTAGGTATGAGCGTAAACGCATACTTTTCAAACTCCGGAAGTACGCTGACGTTTGAAATGCCCCAGGCAACTCCTGATTGGTCAAATGCCACGGTGTTGCCATCTGTGACGTAGGCTGATTGGCTGGAAGAAATTCCTGCGCTTACACGAGCTCACTGAAAGGCACGAGATTGCTCTAATGGATGCAGTGTTGCCAACTTAGCGACTTCGTCGCTAGATTTAGCGACTTTTCAGGCCCCTTGGCATAATTTATCCAAAAATAACGACAAATAGCAACTAGCAACAAATCCAGCGACTTCTTGGACAAACCTCAGCGAGCCTCTGGTAGTGCTGCGCGAGCACGAGATCTTGTTTTCTGACAACAGAAACCATTAAATATATCAATGAAAACAGTTATATTGAGAATTTGAAAAATTAAAATACATTATGTGGCTACAGAGAAGCAAGATAATATGACGCACTGACGTAATGAATATGCAAATTGACGTATGACGTCATCTAGCAAGATCTAGCGACTTTTCAAGCTGGATTTAGCTACTTTCGATTGAAAAAAGTTGGCAACACTGAATGAATGATCGATTAAGTTACCAAATATAGTTCCTTGCCCAATAAAGGGTTAAGGCGCGGCAAGCCATTGATTATACCATACACACACAGTATATATAATTATTATTATTATTGTATTAATTTATTTTTCTAATTCTGACCAGCCAAAACAAACTGCATTAGGTTGAATCATTTAGCCTTCTGTCTGTTCTGTAAATCACAGAGGTGTCACAGCCAGGCATATTTGTTCACACAAAATTTCTTCACTTGTTTGCAGAAACTGGCTTTCAAGTTCTCTGTTAATTTCACTAAACCTTTCACTTACTTGTTTTGGCTTCATTTAAACACTTTCCACCCACTGACATTTTTGTCCAAGATAACATGGACTAATCTTTTTTAAGACCACTGTCATGGCTTCCACCCACACCGTCAGTTATTGCTGATTACACCACATCCCAAGTGGGTAGCGCTTTCTTTCCCTGAATGCAATTTCAGAAGTTACAAACCAACACGTTTCCTCCCTTGCTTCGTCCGTTAAGTCCATCTTAAATGAAAATGCAAAGCCACAATGTCATCGTATCAAAAGCAACACAAAAGCTTTTTATATGGGTCCCACGCAACGAAAAGCTCTTTTAAACATTTCAGTATCCACAAAAGTTAATTAAATTAGAAGTTGGAGCCATAGACTAGGAAACCATAGAAACATCATGCTGTACAGCACTTTTTTGTACATCACACGAACAATGTATTGTACGAAAAAAACAAAACAAAACTCTGAAATATAAACTTGGAATGTGGAAATCTTTGATTGCCAGACTCTCAATACTCAGACTTCCGAGAATGAGTGAGTGAGATTTAAAATAAAAATTGCAAGTTCCATCCATCCATTCAACTTCTTCCACTTATCTGGGGCCAGTTCGCAGGGGCAGCAGTCTAAGCAGGGACGCCCAGACTTCCCTATCCCCAGACACCTCCAGCGTGTCTCATTTCGACCACCTGTATCCGGTATCTCATCCTTTCAGTCATGACCCAAAGCCATAGGTGAGAGTAGGACCGTAATCAATACGTACGAGTAAATCGACTGGTAAATCAAGAGCTTTGCCTTGCAGCTCAGCTCCTTCTTCACCCCAACAGACCGGTACATCGACTGCATTACTGCAGAGGATGCACCAATCCATCTATCGATTTACTGTTCCATCCTTCCTTCACTCATGAACAAGACCCCAAGATATATATACTCCTCCACCTAAAGTCCTTCTCCTTGGTCTCACCGAATTCCTCTCAGACCAGAGTTTTTGCCTTCATAACCACTCGGCCCGCAGTTTGCTTGGCCCACCGGTACCTATCAGCTTGAAGGTGCCCGTTACTTCCGGTGTCCACCACCGGGTTCTGTGGTTGCCGCCACAGGCTCCTTTGCAGGCAGACTTTACAGCCACAGCTCCGAACGGCTGCTTCAACAATGGAGGCAGAGAATATAGTCCACTTGGACTCGATGTCTCCAACCTCCATCTGGATCCAGTCAAAACCTAGTCTGTCCAGCTTTCTTCCCCACCAGCAGATCCTACTCACCACCAGGTGGTGATCAGTTGACAGCTCCGCCCCTATCTTCAACAGAGTGTTCAAGATGAAACAACCACAAAGTCGATCATCGACCCCCAGCCTAAGGTGTCCCGGTGCCACATGTATTGAGGGCGGCCGTTCCACCCAATCACGAATCTCCAGGTGTCACTAGCATCATTCACATGAACATTGAAGTCCCCCAGCAAAACAATAGAGTCCCCAGTCTGAGCACGTTCCAGCACCCCTCCCAGAGAACCCAAGAACACCGGGTACTCTGTACTGCCATTCGGCCCGTAGGCATAAATGACAGTGAGAGACCTATCCCTGACCTCGAAGGTGCAGGGAAACAATGTATGATGGCACAAACTACTGAGTTGATCCAGTCGGAGGATACTAAACATATATTTAATATTTTGAATCTATTTTAGAACACATTTGGTTTCCTAGCAACAGTGCACGTTTCTGTGTGAGTTTGTAGTGTTCAGAACAACTTGAAAGTCTGGTAGTGCGTAAAAGAAGTGAATGATGTCCAGTTTTCCTCTGTAATCATTTATAAAGTCTGCAATTCCGTGATGCCTGGTGTTTCAAAAGTTGTTTGAAGAGTTGTGTAGTTCAGCCTTTATCTAAATGAACCTCATCTGATTGAAATTGAAACACTCACAGGCCGTTTAATATTAGCAGTGGATGGACTAACAAAAAGCTATAATTTAAGGGAAAAATCCAAAATGCATTCCTTTCAGACAAGCGTTTGAGATCTCACAAGAAAGAACATGAGCTTTCACCACAACAAAGCTCCAAAATCACTTGATTTCCACAGATGAGAGGCAGAAATTTCCTGTGGTTTCACCCTACCTGTATTTCTCTGATGGCTGTGGATGATTTGTCTGTTTTATGTGTCTGTATCCGCTCAGCAGCATTCTGTGTTTTGTCTATTCAAGCTCAGTCACATTGTAAATGTCTATTTTTTGTGGCTTCCAACTGTCAGGAAGATAGTTCATTGATCAGCAGAAGAAAAACACAGAGGGCATGACATTACTGCTTTTTTCTCCTAAAAGAGTGCAAAATTATAGAAACAGAAACAGAAAACGTTGTGAGGTAATTCCAGCTTCTAGTTTATTTGTACAAAAAGCATTTCCACCTCACAATCTGGCAACTTGTTAGAATAAAGAACTGAAGCAAATTCTATTTAATGGCTGCTCTCTTGCATTTATCATCACAAAGACCATCAAACCTTCAAACGTGTCGTCATGGTGATGTCCCATATTTACAGACCTTAACATGTATGGAGTTACTGCAATATAGATAGAGGAAAACCTCATTAATATTTTTCGAAAGCACAACCCCCTTATTTAAGGTTTTTTTCGATGTGTCTAAATTTAGTACCACCTTCTGTCTCAGATTTTTTCTCCTAAACAACAACACAAAGCGCTTTGAAATGTATAAATAATCTGATCACTATTTTGATAAGAAATATGTATTTTTGACCACAAATAAATAATAATATTTTTTTTAGATCAATGACATCAGCATTAAACACAATAGTAACATTACAAGTGGAATAATAAAGACAAATATCTGGGTCATTCCTGATATCCAGTAATATTTTGGCTTTAATTTAATTTTTTTTTTCATGATTTTAGCATTCTACCAAAATAGTGTCATGTCATCTTGTTTTTCTGCTACTTATTATTTCATATTCCACAGTCTATAAAAACCTGACAGCATGGAATCTGCCTCTACATACATTTCTGCAACCCTTTAATTGCGTACCTTACTGGACGTTTCATGGCAGTTTCAAAGGGAAATATCCAGAGAGTGGTGTTAAAACACACGTTTAATACATAACTGTAGCACATTTGTATTAGGTAAGTATTGATTGAGATAGAAACGTACTGCAGTGTTTTTATGATGCTGCTCGAAGTACGTTTTGTGGCCATTCAGAATTAAAATATCAATCAATCAGTCACTTTTCTTTATATAGCACTTTTAACAATACAGATTGTAGTAAAGAACTGAAGATTATCAAATAGAGTGATGAATGATGGAGTGCAAATGAGTGATGGAGAATAGATTGATGGTAATGTATGATGACGAGATTAAAATGAAACTATTTATTTATCAAATGCAGAGACAGTCTCTATAATCAAAACAAGGATAATCACTAGAAATTAGGCGCCCGTAACTAAGCAAGCCAGAGGCGATAGCGACAAGGAACCAAAACCCCATCCATGAGAAAATGGAGAAAAAAAAACCTTGGGAGAACAATCCATTAATGGATTTGATTAATAAATGTTCATTAGTGTGTTAGGTGTAAGCCAAGGTAAAGAGATGTGTCTTTAATCTAGATTTAAACTGACAGAGTGTGCCTGCCTCCCGAACAGTATTAGGTAAAATTCTATCTATCTTCTGTTGAAACAATGGTCCTCAGACCACATTACCATCCAGGATTATGGGAACTAGTCCCTTTAAGACTGGTCTCTGGTATTAGTAGAGCTGCTAAATCAGTGCCCTGAAGCGAGGACCGGCAGGGGATGACCAATCTAGCTGCTTTAGAGACCTCCAGAGGAGGTGGCAAACCTCTCATTTCCACTACTGAAAGTAGGACTGAAAGTAGCACTCGCTGGAGACCGCTGCACCCTGGAGCACTGGCAGAGTTAGCAGATCGATCTCCTTACGCGAGGCCTCCTGAAGTATGACCCTCAGGTCTTTCTTTTGCATGGAGGACCCCGCAACAGAGCGTCGCTGGCTCCCCTGTTGTTTATGTTGGAGAAGGGTTTTTATTTCCCTCTCGGGCGGCAACGCTCTGTTTCTGTGTCTCCTTGTATGAGAAGCATGTACTCAGCTGAGTCTGCTCCGCCTAGCAGCATCACGAATGCTTCTTTCTTTATTTCCGTGTGCAGACACATCACCAACTTGACCTGCCGCTGAGTACCCCCTGCCCACCAGCAATGATGTAATTCTTAAAGGCTTGGAGAGCCAGACGGAGCCTTCAAAGACGATGCAGCGTCAGGAGGGAGACAGCTCGCAAGTGTCAGCCCAGCTCACGGCATTGTCTTATTACTGCTCTCATTCATCCTCATTACATTGTTTATGGGAGCGAAAAAGCAGGCCACGAATGGCCAAGATTTCAACACCTCGGAGATCAGGACAGAAGGCTTCTTTTTGAAGGCATTTATTTATTTATTCGCCGCGTTCGCTGAAACATTCGGTTTCTCATTTATTGCAGCACTGTTCAGTTTCCGTTGTTGCCGCTGGATATGTAGATCAGCGGCAGCGTGAGTCATTGTCTTCAAGAGCTCCTTATACTGGCGCGATAAAGAGACCGCGGTCTCGTCAGCGCTCTCCATCTCTTCATCCTCGGATGTGGAGAGGAGAAGTTGAAACGTTCTTCTACAGGAACTAGAGCCGTGTTGACAAGACACTATGGGGAATGAGATACCCACGCCCCCAAACTAGAAAATCCCTGCCTATTGTGTGTACCTGCACAACTAGGCCAAGAGAACCGCAGAGCCTAGAGTGGCTTGCAAGTCTGGTCCTTAGACTTCACCTGGGGGTGAACCATCCATTCCGCGGACATCAGCCCCTGCCTAGACAGGACGTCTGCTCCTAGGTTTAGATGCCCGGGAATGTAGATAGCTCTCAGTGAGAGGAGTCTGTTCCAGCCCACACAAGGATCTGGTGTGACAGCTTGTATAAGGGGGGGGAGCAGATCTCCTTGGTGGTTGATATACGACACCACATATGTTTTGTCGGTGCACACCAACATGTCAATCTCTTACATCTGGGAGTAAGTGTTTCAGTGAACAAAACATAGCCAGCATCTCCAGGCAGTTGATGTGCCATGTGAGATGGCGACCACTGCACAGACCACAGGCTGAGCGGCCACCCATGACTGCTCCCCAACCAGTGAGGGATGCATTCGTCGCTAGCATTACGCTGTGACAAGGAGCTCCCAACACCGGGCCCTGATCCAGGAACGAAGGTTTCCTCCACCTGTCAAGGCATGACACCTTGATCATGGGCGGGAGGTTTCCCCTCCGTGAAAAACCCCTAGTCCTGTGCCACCACTGTAGGGGTCTTATGTACAGCAGGTTAAGAGGGGTCACGTTGGACGCAGATGCCATTTTCTAAATTTAGTCCTTGAGTTAGATAATTCCGAGATTTTTGTAGATTTTTTTTTTGTAGAGTCAAGTTTATCTCCCATACAAGAGCAGAGAGACACTTCAGCTCACCACGAGCCGGACTCCTCCCCAAACTGCCCCAATGTGCTCGCTCTGCTTCCCGCCAGTTCCCTCAGCCCTCCGAGTCCGCCTTGCACGAGACGTGGCTTTGGATCTTTAGTCAAATCTGCAAAGGCTATTGTTTATTTTTTAACTAAGAAGATCTTTGATTAACACTGCGTACTGTCTACATTTCCACAGGCTACGTTCGATTACAGTACCCAATACCACTATGCCATTACAAGTTTGTTGTGCATATACATTAAATACAGTGTTTAATTTATACATTAAATAAGCTGTCTGAAAGAATGAAATGAGCAAACCCGCTTTCGTTCTGCGCAGCGGCGCGCAACCTTTTCCAGAACGCCTTTCCTAACATTAGACACAATTAATATTTATGCTTACAGACCGTGTTTACATTTTGCAGAACAAACAGAAGAAGGTCCTTAAATGTGCATTTGTTTAGTTATGATACAGATGTTCAGTAGCTTAATACTATAGAAAAGCAAAAACGTTTTTTTTAGTTAGTGTCTTCAGATTGTTTATATGCATGAATAAATATGGCTTACTTAATAAGTATACAGTAGGAGCCCCCCTGGCCCACCCAATTCTGTGAAGTTATTGCTAACAGTTTAGTTTTACTTATTGTTCATATTGACATATATGAATTAGAACAATGGGTAAATCTAATAAAAGAGACAAATTCATCCAAATAAAATGAATAGCTTTATATATTTCAAAAATACAAATGTATCAAAAATAGACAGATAAATTTGGTGCCAAAAGAGCAAACTTAATGTACATGCATACTGTACACATAAAGTGTCACATCCCATGTCTGTCTGGTCTTGTTCTTGTTGTGTCTTCTCTATTTTTACTATTAGAAAGACAAGCGTGGAAACGAACTGTGTTCTCTCATAACAGGCACTTCTTTATTCATCCAACAGGTAACCTTCGCGTACCCCCATCACATGACCTCGATACGCGATCTCATTCGCCAAACCCACACATCATCTGCATATACATATTCTTAATATA
>JAUMHQ010000046.1:14479068-14498760 GCA_032361165.1 Enteromius paludinosus
GTGTGTAATGAATCTAAAATATATGAAAGTCTAATGTTTATCAGTACATTACAGAAAATAATGAACTTTATCACAATTTGCTAATTTTTTGAAAGGGACCTGTATATATATACATGAGTGGGCCTTCAGTACCTTAAAATGCTGTATGTAGGTATCATACAAGGGTATAAGACAGATTTTACATTATAAAATAACAGGGAAAAAAGTCAGTCAGTTTACAGTTTCAACATCTTGTTTATATTGTGGCGGGAGTCCCGAGAGACAATCAGCGTCGCCCTGGCAACACATCGGATTCACCTGGAGCCACTCACACCGGACCAATCGGTCACGGCTGCCCAAAGCTTAAATACGCAAGGAGGAAACACACTTGTGAGCTTGACCTCCACATGCTGGTTGCCTTACCTGAAACACTTTTACTTTTCTCTCCCTGTAGACTCGCCGTGACCGATTGACTCCCGCACCGGACCCATCTGCTGGGGTAGAAAGCACTCTTTTGCACCCACCCCTCACTGGCACTGTCACCGGGAAGGTTAAGAAGAAGGAAGCACCCAGAGCACGAAGAGGACGAAGCTGACGACTCCACAAGCACTGTTTGTTAATTTCGTGACACTCACTGTAAATAAATCCACCCTCCGGGGCTCACAAAAAGGTCTTGCTTTGTCGAGTCGTTCTTCGCCAAACTCACATTGGTGGAGAATGCTGGCAGAAGATTAGGCGTAGAACGCAGACAAGCAGGCTCCTCATGGTTTGTTTACATCGCCATTTTGCCCCGCACTCACTTCCGCTTTCCTGTTTTGCAGACGCGCGCTCCTCCCCGGCGAAATGGAAGACGTCATCAGGCAACTCGCTGAGGTTAGCGTCCGCCAGCAACACTGCTTTGATCTCCTCGCGGAGAGACAGGAAAAAATGGAAGGATTGATCTCTGAACTCCGCCTACCCGCCGGTCAAAACGTCCCGCTACCAGATCCGCGGGTGGCTGCCCGTCGCCTACTGCCCAAATTGCCCGCAGATGATGACATAGAGGCCTATCTCAAAATGTTTGAAACAACAGCCAACACAGAGGGTTGGCCCAGAGGTATTTGGGCTGCAGTGCTGGCGCCGTTATTATCTGGTGAGGCTCAGCAAGCTTTTTTTTCACTTCCCTCTTCAGCTCAAAATAATTATAACGAATTGAAAAAAGAAATTCTAGGCCGGCTAGGTTTGTCATACACAGCCGCTGCACAAAAATTCCACGACTGGGAATACAAGCCTAGCCAGCCAGCACGTGCCCAGGCCGCCGAGCTGATGCGGTTAGCAGAACATTGGTTGCTTGAGGGCTCTCCGTCCCCCAGTCAGGTTGCCGAACGGGTAGTAGTTGACCGGATGCTTAGAGGGCTGCCACGTTCCATGAGACAAGCGGCAGGGATGAGAGGCCCAAAGACCCTTGCGGAGCTGGTTGAAGCCATTGAACTGGCGGACGCTACCTTCCACCGTGAGGCCGGGGAGCGAGTGCCGCTTTTTCCCCGGAGGGTGGTCCAGGAGCGACAGCCGCCAGAGGGCACCCCGCGACCAGGACACAGACCCCCCAGCCCCCGTGATGAACCTATGCCAACGGACCCTTCATCACCTCCACAAAAGATGTGGATGGCAGGCTGCGTGGTACATCGGAGAACGCCCAGGGGAGCCCCACAAACAACGGTGAAAATTAGAGGCCGCATGTACCCGGGCATTGTTGGACTCAGGAAGTGCTGTATCCCTGGCTCGGCCCGACACATTGGGACCCCAGCCAGTTTCAAAGTCTACCCTACCCATCACCTGTGTCCATGGGGACACGCGATTAGTACATACTGACCATCTCACCATCCATAAGGGAGCCGACACCTGGGTTCTGGAGGTAGGAGTGCTAAAAGACTTACCTGTCCCCCTCTTACTAGGACGAGACTGGCCAGGGTTTGAGGCTGCCCTGGCCACCGCCACGCAGCCGGAAAAGCCACGCCAACGTCGCCGCCGGAAGCCATCACAGGGGCTGGAGAGCAACACCAGTCTGCTTACCTCGGATAGTGGGAGAGATGGTGAGTCCCCCTCTCGTGAAAGTAAACCCTATTTTGATGTATTTCAGCAGGCATTTCAGAGGCGGGGGGAGAAAAAACAACTGATGGTGGCTCCTAAGAGCAAGACCGGGGCGGTCCTGGAGCTCGCCCACGCGCACCCCATGGCTGGCCACCTTGGAGTCCAAAATACCATCCAGCGGATCCGGGACCGTTTCCATTGGCCGGGGCTTGAAGGGGACGTTAAAAGGTTCTGCCAAGCCTGCGACATCTGTCAGCGAACCGCGCCAAGGAAACCTCCCCCCAGCCCTCTCATTCCACTTCCCATCATTGGGGTGCCCTTTGAGCGGATCGGGATGGACATCGTAGGGCCGCTGCCAAAGTCAGGCCGGGGGCACGAGAACATCCTGGTCATCGTGGACTACGCCACCCGTTACCCGGAAGCAGTGCCCTTGAGAAAAGCCACCAGCAAAACCATCGCACGGGAGTTGTTCCTGCTGTCCAGCCGGGTGGGACTACCGTCGGAGATACTGACCGACCAGGGTACCCCATTTATGTCCCGGCTAATGGCTGACCTCTGCCGGCTGCTGAAGGGAAAACAGATCCGTACCTCAGTCTATCATCCCCAGACCGACGGGCTCGTCGAGAGATTCAATCAGACTCTGAAGCAGATGCTCCGACGAGTGGCGGCCGAGGATAAAAAAGACTGGGACCAGCTACTCCCATACGTGCTATTTGGCATCCGGGAGGTGCCACAAGTTTCCACGGGTTTCACACCGTTTGAACTGTTGTTCGGCCGCCAACCCCGAAGACTTCTCGACGTAGCCCGAGAGGCCTGGGAGCAGCAGCCGGCAGCCCAACGGACTGTCATCGAGCATTGAACGTGTCATGCCATTAGTCCGGGAGCACCTGACCAAAGCCCAGCAGTCCCAACAACGCCTCTTCAACCGAGCGGCCCAACCGCGGGAATTCCAGCCAGGAGATACGGTGATGGTCCTGGTCCCCAACGCGGCATGCAAGTTCCTTGCACAGTGGCAGGGCCCATACACGGTAGAGGAACGTGTAGGACCCGTGAATTATCGGCTGCGCCAACCCGGTCGCCGCCAGTCCAACTGTACCACATCAACCTGTTAAAGCGTTGGGTCAGGAACCAGGACCAACTGGCCGCGCTGGCCCTCCACAAACCCGCGGTTGTCGACACCAACCCCAACCTGTCTGCCGCCCAAAAGAGTGAGCTGAGGCACCTGGTCGGTCAGTTCCAGGATGTGTTCTCGGAAACCCCCGGCCACACCACAGTCATCAGCCACGACATCCACACTGCACCTGGGGTCATCGTCCGGCAGCGGCCCTACCGAGTCCCAGAGTCCCGTCGGCAAGCTATAGAGAACAAAACCCAGAAGATGCTGAAACCGACCGATCGAACCATCACGCAGCCCATGGTCCAGGCCGATCGTCCTGGTCCCCAAGCCGGATGGCACCCTCAGGTTCTGTAATGACTACCAGCGGCTAAACGAGGTACATCTCCACTCTGGACCTGACTAAAGGCTATTGGCAGGTTCCCCTCACCACCGAAGCCAAAGCTAAGACCGCCTTCTCCACCCCCTCCGGGCACTGCCATTATCGGACCCTTCCCTTTGGCCTGCATGGCGCACCCGCAACTTTCCAGAGGCTCATAGACGTTATACTACGACCTCACCAAGCCTACGCCGCCGCCTACCTGGACGATGTCGTAATCCACTCGGAGGCATGGGAGGACCACCTGGACCGGCTCAAGAGGGTGCTGTCCGAGCTCCGTCGGGCTGGGCTGACCGCCAACCACCACAAATGCCACCTGGCGATGGATGAGGCAAAGTATCTGGGCTTCACCGTAGGAAGGGGGTTAATCAAACCCCAGGAAAAGAAAGTTCAGGCGGTCCTGGAAGCTCCCCAACCGACGACTAAGACCCAGGTACAAGTTTTTTGGGGGTTGGCGGGGTATTATCGCTGTTTTATTCCCAGTTTCTCCTCTATAGCTGCCCCCCTTTCAGACTTGACCAGGAAGGGGCAGCCTGAGAAGGTTCGCTGGACAGAAGAAGCAGAAAAGGCCTTTCGGGCCATCAAGCGGGTGCTCAACTCCGCTGGGGTAGAAAGCACTCTTTTGCACCCACCCCTAACTGGCACTGTCACCAGGAAGGTTAAAAAGAAGGAAGCACCCAGAGCACGAAGAGCATGAAGAGGACGAAGCTGATGACTCTATAAGCACTGTTTGTTCATTTCGTGACACTCACTGTAAATAAATCCACCCTCCGGGGCTCACAAAAAGGTCTTGCTTTGTCGAGTCGTTCTTCGCCAAACTCACAATATTCAATGGTTGTTGAATGAATAGCTCAAGCTAATTCAACATTTTTTTCCTTAAAAGTTTAAGCTTACAAAGTTCGCCTGGGTCAGATTTCACCCCCAAATAAAACAAAACATATAATAATAATAATATATATAAAATATATTGCATAAAGACTAAAGTATATTTTTAAGACCACTGAGTCTTTAGAATGTAGCACGACAATAAGAAAATTTCCCATTTAAAAAAACATTTATTTGTTGCATTGAAAAAATCATTTAAAGGTAAAATATGACAGACACATTTTGTGGAGTGAACCTGGTTTTCACAAACCTGATTTATTTGAGGGTAGAAAACATTATATGTTCATTTTAAAAAACAAAACCATGATTCACCAAAACCAGAAAAACTGCACAGATCGGCTGACAAACAAAAATAATATCGACCTAATTTAACCACTAACTAGGCTGCAATGGTACACACTCATGGCTCAATGACATCACTTCATCTAACAGGCCTGGTTCATGATGATGTCAACACAGGGCATACGGTGGCCACACTTCCTGAGATTTGTGATTCAGTTTCTGTCTGATTGTGCTCTAGGAAGAGGGCTGTTTAGTGTCTGTCAGTGGTTCTGTGTCCGTTTCATTCACGGCAGAAGAACTTGTCGGATCGTGGGAGGAGCTGTTTAAAGGACATGACTTCTGCATTTTGATTGGTTTAGAGTCACTAAACGCCACCTCCTTCCCCTCTTCTTTTGTATCTTCTTCGACTTTAACATCTTTCTTGCAGTTTCTCTCGCAATCCTGCTCTTTCTTCTTTCGTTTTTTTGGGACGGCGTGTTTATTTTCCTCTATCTTCAGCTCGATCTTCACTTCCTTTTTCCAGGCTCCGAATGGGAGGATGTCCTGGTCTCCACCTGAGCTTTCACACAGCGTTGGCCCCGCCCACTCTGGAACCTCCAGTCCCAACAGCTTCATCAGCTGACCCATGACCTCGTCTACGTAGCCGTGAATACGCAGGTGGGCGTGTTTGTCCTACAAAAACCAAGCAGCACTGTTAAGCAAAAAACTGAGAGATTTAAAGTGTCAATATAATAAAAATTGTGTTGCTATTTTCTGAACTTCTTTTCCATTAAATGAACATGCACAATGATTAACCCACACTTGGATTTATCCTAAAATATGCATGTAAGCTACAATTGCTTTTTACAATTTAAGCCGATCACATTAGAAATTGTATGACTGCTTTGGAATTTTTAAAATGTATTAAAAATTACTTTTAAATATTTATGTGATCTAACACCATCAAAAGTGTCAAAAAACATTTATAGAGAATTTCTATTTTAAATAAATGCTGTTCGTGTAAACTTTGTATTTGTGAAATATCCTGGAAAAGAAATACACCACGATTTCCACAAAAATATGAAGCAGCAGAACTGTTTTAAACACTGATAATAATCAGAAATATCTCTTAAGCAGCAAATTTGCATATTAGACTGATTACTGAAGGATCACATGACACTAAAACTGTAATGATGCTAAAAATTCAACTTTGATCACAGATACAAGTTAGAATTGACAACATTTTTGCCATTTTAAATTGTAATGATATTTACAGTTTCTACCCTATCTTTAAAGAAATAAATGTAGACATGGTGAGCAGATGAGAAGTCTGCCGTAAAAATTACAAGCCTACTTTTCCCCCACATTCTTTAGCCGTCTCTGTGAAACGCTAATTTGCTTTGAATAAATGCACACTTTAATCAATCACGGGAGAGTCAGATTACAGACCAACATAACGAAACAGCACAAGAAATGTCAAATTCAATTTCTTTACACATTAAGCTGCTTTAATACCAAAAACTCCCCCTCCAAAACTCTGACACAAGGAATAACTCATGTTGCATGTGTGTCAGGCTTTGAATTTTAAAACAAGATTTAGAAGAAAATAAATAAATAAATAAATAAATAAATCCAATTTGGAAATTGAGATGTTGACAGGAAGTAGAAGCAATGAGGTAAAGATGAAACATGACTCAAACATGGGCAAATAACAACGTGTCTAATATTAATAGGATTAATACATTAAAAAACATTCCAGCCACAAACGATACGAGCTTAAGAGAAAATCCAGCCTGACTCCTTGATGAAGCTGGAAAGCTTCTTAATCAGAATTGCTTTAATAATAAGCACGAATGGCCAGTCAGGGTTTAACACAGTGCTTTTGAAGGAAGCTAATCAGAGAGCGTGTACGCTGTTTATATTTGTTTAGGCATGTATTTTCAGCAATGTCACTCAAGTCTTCAGTGTCACATGATCCTTTAGAAATCTTCCAATGTGCTGCTTTGTGCTCAAGAAACATTTCTGATTACTATTACATTGTTGGTCCATTTCACATTTCATATTGTCACTTCTGGGCTATTTAACATTGAAAAAATATTAAATTTGATTCAAATGAATTTTTTCAAGTGTGTTTCCATAAAAGAGTGCGTGTTCGTGTGAATCGTACGTGTTTGGTAGACTGAAGGTTGACTATAACCAGCTTCCCTCCTGTACGTTTGGTTAGAAGAGGCAGATCTCCGCTAGGTTTAATCTGAAGAGATGTTCCGAGCGTCAAGGCCAGGTCAGCTCGCCTGTGAAGAGAGACAAGGAGCATCTGGGGTCTGTTGTTCTTTTCTCAGAATTGGTGAATAGGTAGTTCGTTCAGCTACAGTCACGATGGACACATAAACATCAAGCTGCAGTCTGGTCAGCTTCTGCATTCAGGCTCTGTGAGCGTGTCTTTTTAACAGTCTGTTCCTGCTTCATTAGGACCAATAAAAGGCTTTATTCATGACTCTAAAACCTTCAGGTGCTCATTATACAGCAAATAAACCATTTATCACAAATATCCTGTTGTTCCGATTCAGTTTCATTGTGATTCCATTCATCATCGCATGGGTCAATATTAGCAATATTATCTGAACTCAGATATCTCCAGTTGTCTCGTCTGAAACAGGAGAGCAAAAACCACAGATTAAGCACCATTTACAAGCCAAAACGGTTCTAAACAAATATGCACAATACGTGTTATTATGGACTTGGTAATGGACTTTTGTAATGGTAATGGTTGGTAATGGATCCATTGGTAAGCAGGTGATGGAATGATGCATTTCACTAATATGCTACGATGAAGAAACAAACTCATGTCCATATTGAATAGTCTAAGGGCGAGTACATTTTAATTTTTGGGTGAACAATACTTTTAATAACACATATTCCAATGTTAAATGTAAACTAGGAAACAGAAAGACACAAGCAGCTTTGTAGTAGGCCAAGCAAGAGATCAAACATATTACATTCCCTAAAATTACTGGAGAGACTCAACTTGTAACTGCTGTGAATTACAATTAAGACAGAGAGCTCCACATTTGAGCTCTTTCTATTTCCAAGGTCACATTTCTTTTCTTTCAAGCTCCAGTGGATTTTGAAAGCTTATGGAGGCCCAGAGGACAGTCGCAGGTCAGATGTGCAGCAGGTGTTGCGGGATGTTTTATATGCGTGCGTGTCTCTGAGCTGAGTCTTGTGAGACTGCAGTACGTTGGCTGTAATATGATTAAGCTGTATCTGGTGCTGTTGATATAATGACCAAGACTGAGCACTCAAATCTATTAATTTGACCCGAAACTGAAGTAGTTAGACGTAATTAAAGGTGTTTTGATTAACTAAACCATTAGCATGCAACACATCAACAAGCTTGAGGGTCAAAAGCATCATACAGGAAGTGAGGTAAATCTGATGACGTTTATAAACTATTGTTGCTGGCTTACACAAAAGCAGTTCAGGATGCCCCCCGGGGGGGGTGTTTCAGGCATGTCCCACCGGGAGGAGGCCCCGGGGAAGAGCCTAGGAACTAGAGACTACGGGTGTACTCACTAGGCATGGTTGCCGTGAACTGGGCCCTCCCCACTCCCCCTCTGGCCTGCACTCACATATGATTTTAGCAAACGTGCCGGAGCACGCTTACGTCATTATGGTGAGGCGGTTTCAGGATAAACAAGAGCGGCGCTCTCGCTGGACACTAGTGATGGGATTTATGGCTCTTTCTGTTTCTTTCAAAGAGCCGTTCAAAAGAACAGCCTCTCCCTCTATAACTGTTTTGTCTCGCAGAGGAGCAGGCATGTGATTGGCTAAGGACAAAAAAGCAGGAAAATATACTAACATAATACTAACCCCCACCCCCCATTTTTTGGTGCCCCCTCAGCACGTGATGCGCGTGGCGGGAGCGGCAGCGCTGAATGAACCTTTTTGGAAAGTGTTAACTTACCATCTTATCAGCTAACGGTTAATAATTGGATAATGATTTGCCGTTGTCGGTTGGGAAAATTATCATATCATATTACGCTTTTTTTCCAAAATATCAGGATTATATCATGATTCTTTGTCATTGATTTCACTATTTTGCAAGTTGTCTGAGCAGTACAGTCACACTTATTTGCCTTTTGTATAAAAAGAAAGCCTTTCAAGGTAACAAAGTATAAAATAAATAGATATTTAGGCCAAAATGAGCAAAGTCATTTTATCTTTGTTATTCGAATAGATACACATTACAATAAACAAAATATGAATAAAACAAACAGTGCTTTTATTTTTCAGGAAGAGTAGGTGTATTCAGCAGTATTGAAAGGTGAAATACTATATACTTCTACACTACATCCATCATTTACTCTCTCTCAGCTCGTTTCTTTCTGTCAATTCAATGAGGACCAGCTACTGTGTGGTTACTCTAAATATCTTATTTTGTGTTTAGCACAAGAAAGAAATTAATACAGGTTTGGGACAACATGTAAGCGAGTAAATAATGACACATTTATCATTTTTGAGTGAACTATCCCTTTAATGACAAGCGGCGGCATGTTTCGTTCTGTCCCTTTAAGAGCTGCACGCATCTAATATACTGACACGTTTTCTCTTGATTGTTTTCTTTCACTTTAGACACAAGCACCTGTGTTTAACGCTGTGTTTTTGACAGCATTACCACAATCACATGTGATAAATATCTTAGTTCAGTAATTAGGCGCTATTTGACAGGCTTTTTGTGCACGTGCGTGCTTCATGTGAGCGCACTTAAAGTGCACCCGGACAGACATGAAATGTTTAATCGACAAGACTTTAAAGCGAATCATGTATATTTGTGATTGCAAATAAGTGTAGTGTCCGATGAGTGTAATTGTATCACTGAGTTAACACTACTGTGAATTATTTTTTTATTATTTTTGATTCTCATGGAAATACGGGACAAAGAGCGTCCCTTTTAAGCTCAATACGGGAGGCGTACTTTTGTTTCTAAATACAGGACGATTCCGTATATCAAGGGACGGTTGGCAACCCTAAATAATACATACCCAGATCATCCGATCCGATCAGGATACAACTGTAGCGCAAGAGCGACTGAGGTAACTTACACTGCAGAGCAGGAAGCTTGATTGACAGGTGATCTGACCAATCATACTTCGCCATCCGCACGCCTTTTTTTTTTTTACAGACCTGCATGATTCACATAGGTAACATTTTCAGGTCGGAAAATCTGGAATTCCGGATTAATCCGGAAAAACCACATCCCTGAGGAGTTAATTTGTGTGCATCTGTGTGAAACACGCATAGGGAAAAAAGAACAACAGAAAGAACGGCTCCCCCCCAGCCGCGACTCGGCTCCCATCGTTCATGTTTATGAGCCATTCAAAAGAATCAGTTCGTTCGCGAACATCACAACTCTACTAGTCCATCGCTCTGTTTACTTTGTGGATAGTAATTTTGACTTGTTTGGTCCGCAGTGGTCCACAGCCCTCTTACAGCTTATTGTTAAACAAACATTGCACCTCTGCCGTAGACCGAAGTGACCCTTTCTCCGCTATGTTTGTTTTGGAGCGTCGCAATAACGTGACGTCGCACACCCTGTTCCGTGCTCCAGCATGGTTAGTGCTCACACTGCATGCGAACTGCGCCCGAGTCCAACTGAACCGTGCTCTGGCACACCTCTTTCAACTGGGCCAAGGATGGCTAAACGTACCGCGCCCGGGCATGTTTCGGAGCACTCATACTAGGCAAACGAACCGCGCTTTGGTGGTCAAACGCACTCGGGCACGGTTCAGACTGCCTAGTGTGAGTACACCCTACGTCTCTCAGCTGGTCTGGGAACAACTGGAGGAAGTGTCTGGGGATAGGGAAGTCTGGGCGACCCGGCCCAGAATAAGTGGAAATTTTGTTATCAATGCAATTTGACTTTTTATGCAATTTGACTTTTGAACCAATTTTCAAATTTAGATTTTTTTTTTTTTAGAACAATTATTTTTAACAATTTAACTATTATAGTTTTTTATAAATATTTATTATTTTCACTTTTATATTTTCATTTTGAATAAACAAGTTTCAGTCATTTTTGAATTTTGAGATTTTGTCATTTTCATTACTAGTTTTTTGTCAAACGATTAAAAGCGATTAACTGAATCAAAAAAAGAAAAAAAATTATTTGTTTTTATTTTTTTCTTGTTACTCCAATACCCTAGGACCCATATATCTGGGACGTAACACTTGTCAATCACCAATCTTAATTTAGACCTGTAACTGCTACTATGAGCACAATTCTTGATTCTCTATATAATGGTCCTCATTGTATAGTCGAGCACATTCTCTGTATTTCTCTGACTTACCGACATGCTTCATCTGCTCTATTCAGGTCTCTGTCAGGCAGTGAGTCCTCCCAGTCCAATATAGTGCTGATCAGCTTTCCTCTGCAGAGAAACGCAAACACACACAAGGTGATGAGACCGCTCATGACAGGCACAGAAAACTGAGGGGGGAGTAATACTATTTTTATAATGTGTTATGTACAGATACATCAGTCAGACGTGTTTGTTTTTTTTTAATCTTGTACTGTTTTAGTGAGAATGTCACCTTAAGAAACAAGTGTATCAATGTCAATATCAATTACCTGTTTTGACTAGTGACTTAAAGTTGTTTGTGATTACCAGGTCTACTATCATTAAACCTCAAATTTTATATACAGCCTCTCTATATGTTTTATATAAATGAATAAATAAATAAAACACTCACTTTACTTTTTACAACAACAAAACCTAGCAAGCTTAGTTCATGCTAATTTCTATGGAAGCCCATTTACAAGACTGAAAGAAACAAAGGTTATTGCGACTTTGTATCTTACAATTCTGCCATTTCTTCTCAGAATAGCATGATACAAACTTTTGTATTTTCGTTTTTTTCTCAGAATTGTGAGATAAACTCGCAATTGCAAGTTATATAGTTCAATTGAAAAAAAAATTTGGAGAAAAAAAGTCATAATTCTTCGATAAAAAGTCAAAAACAAATGTTTTTATTTAGTGCAAGAAAAACAGGCTTTCGTAGAATTTAAGCATTTAATAACGCATTATTATAATCACAAGTTGTGTTTATTAACATTAGTTAATTTACTGTGACCTAACTTGACATGTCAGTTCACATTAACAAAGATGAATAAAACATCTCAATTTCACAATTTAATTACATATGTATATCTCTTTTCAAAACAACAACATACCGATTATATATAAAAAAAAAAAAAAACGTGCAAATATACATGTCATAAAATAATAAAAACAACAGTAGTAAGGAAGTGGTAAGGACAATTACACAATGTACATTGTATACAAGTCACCTTAATGTATGACAATTTCTTCCCAGGAGAACTCTTTTGGAGTTTTTGGTCTTAAAAACCTTTAATAATTGTATTGTTTATTGTTTGTTCATGTTAGTTAATACATTAAGTAATGTTAACAAATGAAACCTTATTGTAAAGTGTTACCGCATTTTAAAATATATTACAATAGAAAACAGTTCTCTTAAATTAATAAAAGTAATAATATTTCACATTACGGTTTATGAAATAAATGCTGCACTGTTGAACAGAGAGGCGTTTTAAAAACAAAACAAAAATCTTACAGATGCCAAACTTTTGAACGTTAGTGTGTTGTTAGAGCTTGGGAAGAGATATGTGACATTACATGTATATATTTTTTTTAACTGTAGAAATAAAATAAATAATAAATTCTCTAAATTGTGTGTGTGAGGCATGAATTTCTGGTTCCCGCCATCATGGAAAATAATGATAGACCGGTTCCTCTAAAGCAGTGCAATCACCTGCAAGATCGGAGTCCTCTTGAGCGTGTGACATCGCAGTAGCGTCCGGTCGGCTTCAGACCCATCACTCCAATTACAGTGTCCCGAACATATTGCCTGAAACAGCCCAGGGCACAAGAGCTTATCTCTGTGGCAGTGGCAGTGCCTGCACACGATCCGTTGCCTCCTTCGATAAAGATTTGTGTGAGTGATCGATAGCTCAGCATTCTCACAGGCTTTATCTGTTATACACAGAGCTATGATGCACATACACAATCAATACCACACAAGTTCAATGTCAAACATGCAGTGTGCACTAGAAAAATAAACCCAAATCAATGTCTGTGGAGAGTGGAAATTCATCAAAGACTTTTCTGTAAACAGACTCTTATTTATATACCAATGTTTACCTCGATTTTCTGCGGGATTCGATTTTAAATCAGAATTTGACAAATAAACAGCAAAGTTTTAAAAGTGTTTCTTTAGTCAACCTACAAAATGCCTTAAGGTTTTTGAACATTAAGAGAATGTTTCAGGTTCACAAGTCCAGCTCAGTTAACACAATCCAAGATGTAGAGGAGTTTGTTTCTTCATGGAGAACAAAATATTTCAAACACAAAATGACATCCTTCACCAAAAAAAGTAGATTTGTTCTTTTGTAATGTATTTGAAACTGCTATAACAAACTTAAATTCAACGTCCCGTCCTGCATTGTATGTTGCTTGCCTGTCAAACAAACCATTTAAAGTCTGTCTTTTTACATCATTATCTACCATTGGCAACCAGTAATAGCAACAAGTTTAAAATAGTCCTGAATGTTTTGTTCGTTAAAATGCATCAGCAGATGTGGTTATTCCTGCTGTCGACGTGTGCAGACAGACTTCATTACTATGTTCAGAGATTGATTACATACTTGCCGCACTTCTCACATTCTTCAACAAACATGTTCCCGTGCAGCTCTGACAATCGATCCCTAGCAGACACAGAGAGACAATCCAATAAGCACAGAAGAATGAAGTAATGAATCAAAGTCAATAACAAGGGAAAGAGAAAATGATGACACAGTTCTGTCAATATGCACAAACGGCTATGGGTTGTTTATATCGGTTCAAATTAATGTTACTTTAGTGCAAATAATAAACTATTAGAGTTGCAATGTTTTTTATTAATTCCTATTTTTAGATTTTATACAATTATTTTGTAAATTTAATTTGTAGTACTTTTTGTGTGTTTCTCTAATTTTTATTAGCTAGTTTTTTATTTTTATTAATAACTATGTTTGAGTACTGAATTTGTTTTCATTTTTATATTTTAAATTAAAAGAATTTTCAAATTACAATTTTTTCATTGATTATTTTTAATTAAAATCAATTAGTAATGTTATGTTTCTCTCATTTCTGTTCATTCAGTTTGAACTTGAACTAATGTTTTTTCAGGAATTGTGCATGTTATTCTTTTATGTTTACATAATGAAAAACCTGACCTAAATCACAAACATTAATAAAACAATACAGTAAATGATAATTACGCCTGCCTGAATCAAATGTGCAATTCATCATGTCAGTATGCTAAATTCACCATTAACAGCTGAGAAAATTAAACAGAGAGAAAATTAAAAGAGCTAATCAAGATGACACATCTGACATCACACGCAGGACAGAGGTCAGAACTTTAATCAAAACGGTATGAGACGTGGAAGCGGTATGAAGCCAGCCAATCAGACCTGATGTTTTTGTGTATAAAATCCATCATTACCTGGGGAAGCCGGAGCGGAGGTGAAGACCGTCTACATTCTGGCTGATGAGGTATTTGAGGTGTCCTGTCCTCTGCAGCTGTAGCAGAGACATGTGAGTCAGGCTGGGACGAGCGTCTTCAAACGTGGTGTTAAAGTGAGGTGACTCTCCTCTCTCCTCCATCGTCCACACTCCATTAGGACCTCTGATAAACACAAAGAGCACAGAGATCACAAACATGCTTTGGCTGAAACACTGTCTCTTGTCCTCCGTTTCAGTCAGGAGTCTTTTTGGTTCATATCCTGAAAAATCAAATCTTCCTTTATCTTTTGAAATGTAGGGAATAGTTCTAGTTCTGAAATCTGTGCACAATGATATTAATGCAAACAAGCAGATCACAGTCTACATTGAAAGGGGTCATTCGGTGCCACATACACTTTTACAAGCAGTTTGGATTAAAATGTGTGTTGGGAGTGTGTGTACACAACCACTCTACAATGATAAAGATCCACCAGTAGTTTTCCTTTAATGTAATAAGAATAAGTTGCCCCTTCTGAAATCAAGCCATTCTCTGTGGCGTCACACTGACAGAGGCCACTCCCACAATAGTTGATTGACAGCAGCGTGTCACACAGACTGAACTGGTGTCTTACCTCAGACCCGCCCTCAGTGAGCTGTCATCAGACCGAGACGCAGAGACAAGCAAGACTCCTCCGAGATTGAGGTGTTTTGTTGTTGAATGTATTAATGAACATAGCAGTAGTGATTTACCCCGACATCTGAGAGACTGAAGACGCGGAGGAATAACGTTACGTTTGGTTCTGAAGGGAAACACGCCCTTGATCAAGTAATGATACTAAAATTCATCTTTGCACCAATTGAATGTTGTATAAAACTATTTTTGGCACAAGAATACAGTGAACTTCAGGAGGAAATTCCCACAAGCCTACATCTCCTGTCTGCTCCTCCTCTCCCTCTGTGATTCAGTGAGCACTGCTGAGCTGCTGGGAATCTCAGATGACGAAGACAGGGTTTTAGTTATCACGGAGAACAGCGGGAGGACACTATGCTTTCTTATAACTGTGGAAGGAGTTACTAAGAGGGGCGACTCAAAAGTTCACTTAAACAGGCAGAAAACTTGCTCTTGTGCACTTGGGAATTTGTATTAACACACACACACACGCAACAGTCAATTCTGTTGAAATACGGTTTGCTTTTTCATGCTTTCCTAGTTACACACATGCAGCGGCTTTCCTTGCTCGACTTATCAAAAGTTTTATGTTCTTACTAAACTTGGATAAGCCCTTACAAGTACTACATAAACCCCCTAAATAAGTCCCATCCAGACTTTAGGCTATTGATCAAAGTCTTGCACACACAGCAGCTTATTCTGGCCAAGAATCACCCGCCAAGACAGAAAGAGGGCGTCTGACTGACACGTCAAACAACATTTTTTCCTCAACTTGACATTTGGAGGCGTGTTAATCTGAAATCGGATGAAAACAAAGGTCTGCTCACTCACTAAGTGTCACAAACGAAACTTTTGACTGTCTTTCAAAGATTCAATGCCAAAAACTGGAACACATGCAGTGCTTAGTTCTTCCTGAAGCACACCGATGAATTTGTTTCCCGGTGCACCGATATAAAGCTCTGCACTCTTGACTTTGAGAAATTGCGTCAAGCCAAGCAATCAGATTGAAGCTCAACGTTTGAGAAAGCTCTTGACTTGTTTGTGAGTAATACGCAGACGGTCAGTAAACAGTCCATCTAGGCCCGAGACTACGTATGTCCCAAGTAAGCTCTCCACTTATGAAATGCTGCATAGTACACCGACAAGCTGTTCAATGTAGGAAATTGAAAGGAGATCCTAGTGCACTGCTGTTTAGATGAAGACGCCTGCAGAATTTTAAAAGACTCAACCGTGAAAATGTGTCAACCTGTTCCCTTGAAGCTAGACCGGAGTGAGTTGTGTCTGTGAATTTTAAAATAGTTCAACGATAAACACAAGTTCTTCCCTCACCCTCACATTGTGCCAAACTGTTTTTCAAAGAAAAGATTAGATCATTTAGTTTAGTTTTCTGTTTAGTGAAAGACACTGTATAAATCATGCATTGATTGTTTTTATTCAAACATTTTGAATCCACTATCCTCCCAAAATGTTTTTTTGCTCAAACGGATGGTAAGTGTAAGAGACGTCTGGGGAAAAAAAACCCAACAACTCTTGAACACAATGGTGCACACCTGCTATAAATGCATCTAACTTTTCTGCATCTGGCAGATGCTATGACAGTGCATGCATGCAAATGATGCCTTTCATCAGTAGCAGCATCCCTAGGGAATAAAACGGCTTTTGCATTCCAAATAAACAAAAAACTCAAATTTGGTTCAGGTGACATGAAGGTGAGTAAATGGTGAAAGAACTGTCATTTTTATGTCAACTATTGCTTTAGCGTTGTACGTGCTCTTACCGTCAGTCTGAGTGCCTATTTGCACCTACAGAACCCTTAGCTCTGAAATAAGCTGTCAATCAAGATTTGACAGACAGGGGTTCTTATGAAAATTTCATACGAGAGAACACAGGAGGAAAAATACGCAGCTGCCCATCGCATCACACACGTTTCTTCTGATAACAAGTCAGATGAGCCGACGGAATGGCAACGAGGCAAAGAAAGGAAAACCAGCCGGGTGGAAGAAGGAAAATAAATGTAACATGCGTCACTCAACGTGACATCAGCGGATGGTGGATCCAATTAAATCACCACTGAAACTCATGGAACATTCAAAATTTGTACATCAAACACAAATCGTAAAGTAAACCAAAGTGAAATGAGGTCAACTCATCTCAGTAGTGTGAAATGAGAAAATGAGACTGTAGAGCTCAGAAATATTAAATAACTAACTAAAACCATAAAAAAAAACTGGGAAAATGTAACTTTTTAATTAAGCTAGCTGCCAAGGCAAAATTTCTAATGTAATATTTATTTTAACTAGATATACTAAAAATAGCAAATAACTGAAATATGCAATATATAATGATGGTAAGAATATATTACATAATATATGAAAGCAACGTTTTCCATGTAAAACACCTGACACATTTCATCACAAATCTCTAGGGGAGAAGAAGAAAAAAAATAATATAGTATTATATCATAAAAAAAAAAAAAATTCTGCATACAATATTATTATTATTAACATGAAGATTTGTTTTTAGATTAAATTTTATTCTGATTGTAAGATTATCCTTCTGAATTCCTGTTACTGTAATGACAATAATATCATTAGTGCAATAAATAAATAAAGTATAAAAAAACCTGCAGAAATGAATTGTTAATATGCAAGACAGAATTGTCTGGTTAGGATAACCTGCGATTATCTAATGAGAATCATCAATAAGACTAATGAAAACTACTAACAAGCAAAAATCCAAACACGTAATGACAATGAGAACTGGGCTGGGGATGGAAACGTCATAATGCAATAACATCTTAATGGTTCTTAAAGAAGTTTCTTATTCTTTCATAGCTGCTGGTGTAATGTGCATGTCCTTCCTGAAACATGAATATACTCCAAATTAACAACGTGCAATGTGTCAGCTGCATCATCAAAATCAAGTTACAGAAATTCGCTACTGATTAATACTTAAGAAATAGTTTGATTCAGATATCTGTAGACAATAGCCCCCCAACTAGCTGAAGGCATGTAGATCAATAATATGATAGCTAGCAGTGCTCATCTTTAAATCAGCCACAACTGATAGATTTCTGTGGGGTGAAACGGGGAGATTCAATACGAGAGTACAGCACTAGAGGCTTTACTCAGGAATAAAGTAGAATTATCCTTCATTTATTCTTTTATTAGATGTGTAAAAGGTTATCTGTGAGTTCTTTCAAACCAAAGATTTCTCTTTTTCTTTTGATTGGTCTGTGTGGTGTCAAAGTCATCATTAGAACAGAATCGAAGCATGCATCTCGCGGACTGGACAATCAGGCTGTGTTCAGAATAACAGGCTAGTATACTACCAATGTTTTTAAGTATAATATAAACACCATTAATATTTTACTCTGTATTATGTTATTTTAATCATTTTTTAAATGTATATAATTTTGTATTCGTTTAATTACAAGTAAATACATGAGAAATGAGAAATGTTGGCAAAAAGATTAAATAAAAGTTTAGTATGCAGTATTTTCTATGCATGGAACAATGTGATGACTACATTTGACAAAATGTGAAGTTTGAACATTTATTGTTTCATTTTACTGCAGTGTGCAAATACTCCAAACACAGTCTGAAGATTTGAGGGGGATTTTCAGCTGTCATTTGTACTTCAACTGCACATCTCCCTCTAGTGGCGGCTCTCTGTAGTTACTTTGAGTCTGCACATTTCTGTCTTTCTTAATACATCCTAATTTGATCTGAGGCCATATTAATATGAGAGTTCAGGGGCTGCAGTCCACTCAGTTATTAATTTAAATACAAGTGGATTGAATCTGTACATTAAACAAAGCAGGACCACAAATAAATACGGCAAACAAAAGGTATATTTCTGGTTTGAACAGCATGGTTTTGGTTATTTCCGGAGGATTAAATCCACAGGATTATCCATGTTTTCTTCTACTGGGCTGCCAGAAGATTAGGAATGTGGGTGGAAAACATGAATGCATCTCTGGCCATTGGTTTTAAGATAAATTATAGCTTTGTTGACGGCATTCTACAGAAAATATCTATAAATATTTTACTCGGTGAATGTCATCATCCTCTTTAATGCCTTCAAAATAGCAGTTTGGGGCAGTTTGAGCGGGTTTTATCACTATGTTAACTACCCTGCTCATGAGCAGATTTTATTCTAGTTTAGAATGTGCAGACTGGACAAATCAGCTGTGATAAAGTTAAAAATTCACACTTTTACAGTATATATTTAAAAAAACTTTACATTTATTTATGTGTGCATATTATTTTTTCTCCATATAATTTATATTCTAAATAAATATATTTCATAAATAAGCAAGACATGACATGATAACTGAAATAATATTAAACATCTAAATAACTTACATTGATTATTATTGTTAACTAAAACTAAATAAAAAGACAAAAACACACAACATAATTACTACAACTTCATATATATATATATATTAGGGCTGTCAAACGATTACAATTTTTTATCAAATTAATCAAGATTTTCAGTGGATTAATCATGATTAATCACTATTTGCAACTACACCTGAATCCTAACCATTTTTTTTAAAAGCATACCAAAAGATAAAAAACAGGACACAGATACCTAATTTTCATAATATGTCTGTTTATTAACAGCCAAATAATGGTGGTTTAAATCAAGCTGAAACATACCATAATATTTGTCTTTGCAATGAGAACAAGCAGAAGCAGCTGAATCGCGACTTGCACTGCAGTAAGCTGTATGTAACGGGTATATTATTTTTAAAATATTATTT
>JAUMHQ010000046.1:14499821-14510496 GCA_032361165.1 Enteromius paludinosus
CCATAATATTTGTCTTTGCAATGAGAACAATCTTTTACCTTTACGCCGGTTTCACACTGCACGCGTAAGCAGCGCGCCAATTGTGCTTTCATCACACTGGCAGCGTTGGCGCGCGCAGCTGAGTCGCGACTTGCACCGCAGTAAGCTATATGTAACGGGTATATTATTTTTAAAATATTATTTTTGGGAGACTTTTATTTTGGAGAGTGATTTGCTTTTCGTGTGCGTCAAAAATGCAGCAGAAAAAAAAAGAAAAAGAGCGCATGCGTGAAATGCGTTAAAAAAATTTACGTAATTAACGTAATTAAATGTCTTATTTTGACAGCCCTAATATATACTGTATATATATATATATATATATATATATATATATAAAATGATCAAAATATTAACAAAAACTTTAATGGTACATCAGTGATGCTAATACACTGATACAATGTCTGTCTGTGATACCTGAAGTCTGGGATCCCTGAAGACGTGCTGATTCCAGCTCCTGAGTGCACCACCATGTACTGTGACTCCTTGATCCACTGGGCCAGCGTCTCCACTTTAGTCTTCAGCTCCTCTGGGCTGTCAAACTCCTGCAAACACACACACACACACACACACACATTCAAACTCATGACCTGCAATACAAACAGCCCAACTGCTGTCACATTACTAAGCGGCCATATAAAAAGTACATTAACTATTTCAAATTTGTCTTGATTATAATATGATTTATATCATTCTATATGTAATAGCAATCAACTACAATCGCATACCTTGGCCACTTTTAAACATTTCATATAATCTATCCATGACATAGCATAATATTTACAAATCACATATACTTTATACATGTACATAATATACATATAACAAAACATACAATATGTCTTATTATAGAGGAGAACCGTATATTATTGTGTTGTTGCTATATATTGTTATAATAGCTAATTTGGCTTAAAATTAAGGGAGTTGCTTGGCAACCATAAACAGTCGTAAAGCTGTGCTAGTGAACTTACCTGGCGGGAAAAAAATATATATTCTTAAAAACACACACACACACAATTATTCATTAAACACAGATAACTTCTATTAATATTAAAACAGATGGCTTCTTCACTGTAGTGCAATCAAAGTAAATACAGCATGTTGTTTTTATTATTAGCATATAATTATTCATAACTGCATAATGTTTTTGTTCAGGTTTGTTTGGTAACGAAATGAACCGTACAGTTGTCTTTCCTTACACACGTATGCCTACAGAGACTTGAAAAAGATTTCCAAATATATTAAGAGTACATTTTGTAGAGCATATAATGAGGCTAATTCTAGCTAACGTTAGCCAGTTAACGGTAACAAATGTAAACATTACCTCCGGGAGGCCGCAGATGCCTTTATCCGCATACGGAGAAAGTCCTGCTGCGTAATTCACCGACATGACTCGCTTTCTGCCTAAATGGTAAATTAAAGTCAGTCTGTCAAAGCAAGAGTTTCTGATCTTCTGTTCAGTCGGTTTTGTATGTTGCTAGTCCTCCGTGTGACGTCAAGAACGTGTGTACTACGTGAAGTTCTGCTGTGAACATCCTCTATTACGTCAGCACGTTTACGTGCAGGTGGAGGATCAGAAACAGAAATTCTAAAGAGATGAAACACGATGTCACCTTTTGGTTAATTAAATGATTTAAAAAAAATTTTCACCATGGAAAAATTGCTATATTATTTATTTATTTATTTTATTTTTTTCCTAAATAAATGCACTTTTTATACCCCTTTTCTTTTATTCCCACTCTATTACTGTATATGTTTGTATTAATATATATATAATTGCATTAAAAATAAATGTTCCTTTCCATCTTCATAATAAATCCACAAGAGTCTTCTTCCAAAAATATGTTGTCATATGTGAAATTATATTATTTTAAATAGGACATTGCTTAAATAAAGTCAATTTACCCCAGTCGATATCAAAAGGTAGGCCCATTCAGGTTCATTTGCACTGCTTGACATGAAAAAACGTAATAACTTAATAACAGATGTCTTTAATCTGCTGTTTAATTTCTTATTGTCAGTTTGTGAAATATTCAATTTTTAACAAATCTTTTATTATTTTTTATTAAATGTAACCTGTTTAGTTTCAGTAATTTAACTCTAATGGCAATGTTTTCTATGCAATTAAAGTGAAATAATTTAACCTAAACATAGGAGACCTTTTTTTGCACCTGAACTCCTTCAGTATAGTAAAATAAATACACATATATATAATGATGAAGTGCCTTTTTGTGATGTACCACAAGGTCTTGCTCCTTTGTCGATTTTTGGATTCTGGAGGGGATATATATAGCCTATATACTTGTAAGGCTGAGTGGGAGAAATGGCCTAGAAATGACAAGGTCTGATCTTTCTGATGTGCGATGCAAACCTGCATGATCGAGCGTTTTTTGTAATGTGGTCTCTGGTCATTAAAGATTGCAAGTCAAGATTCCTTACCCATCTCGATAAGTTAATTGTTGACTAACCTTACGGCAACGTTAAATCTTGTAGAGTCTGAGGTGCAGGGAAGACAAGAAGCTCAGCCTTTGCCAAGTTGAGCTATAGCTGATGTTTTTCATCCATGTCCAGATGTCCTCCAGGCAGTCTGGAATCCGTGCAGCTACTGTTGGGTCGTCTGGGTGAAATCATAGATACAGCTACAGTGTTTCATCAGCATACCAATGGTAGAAAGAACCATGTCCCAGTGATAGTGGTGTACTTTGTTTTTAATTTGATTTGTTATTTTATTTATTCAAGGTGTACAATAAAGATTGTTGGAGTACATTTTAAAAGAAAATCTTTCTGCGTAGTAGCGCAGTTGGGTATTGGTCGACAGGTGGCGCTAGGGGCCCGCGGATTTGAGTCGTGACCGCGCACGGCTCTCATCTCCTCCCTCCCGTCAGGTGCGGGGGGCGCGAGCGTGACATGTGTCGAATAGAAAGTGAGCGTCGCGTTTCCAGCTGAGCGCGTACTCTCTCCCGGCGCGTGTGCGTGCGTGTGTATGTTATTATTATCGCGCTCTCCGCCGCGCGCAGAATGGCTAGATTCACCCAGACTGAAGCGAGGAGGCAGCAGCATCCTCAGCAGCATCCTCAGCCTGCCCACGCCAGCCTGCTCTTCTCTGGACCGGGGGCGGTACCGAGCCAGGCAGCGGCACCACTGCTCCTGATCCCGCACCAGCCCCAGTACGCGCACATCACCTTCCCCAAGCCCATGAACGGCTCAGAGCCCATCTCCATCCACCCCGACAGCGGCACCATGAAAGACCAGGATGCCATCAAGCTCTTTATAGGACAGATCCCGCGCAACCTGGAGGAGAAGGACCTCAAACCTCTTTTCGAACAGTTTGGAAAGATCCACGAACTGACTGTCCTCAAGGACCGTTACACAGGCATGCACAAAGGTAACGATGCTTTTGAATGGCTGGTGAGGGCTTTTAGCCACATGGGTTACCTCTTATATTATGCATTAAGAGCTAAAAATATGTTGCCTCGTTATTGTTCACGGCTGCTCACTTCTAAACATCACATCTTCTTCTGTTGCGCATTTATTTATTCTTTACGCACAGAGCGTGGTCTTATTTTGCACTCATTCTGGTCTCTTCATTACCACGGCCAGCACGACTACAAGCGATTGACATCTGACAGCATGCATTGATGGACTTTAAACGAAAGTCTTTTTAAGAGTAGCGTTTTTCCTGCGATACAATACATAGTGGTTTTGCGTTTACGCACCTGGTTAGCCTGGTTCTATTTAATAAGATATGTGATAAAAAAAAAAAAAAAACGAGACAAAAACAAGTTTACACATTGGTATTTATGACTTTATAAACGTACAATTGCTTGCAAATTAGTTCTTTACACACTGTGCATACTACCCCTGTTCTTATATTTAACTCATTGTGCTCCTTATGCAATATTAAACAACACTGGATATGATTTCAACAGATTTTCATCATTCCAAGCTGTAAGATGTCAATCTAATCTACCTCTCAGTTGTAGGGTAACATGCAAGTTCAATGTTTACTGGAAATATAAAAATCCATTATCTGTTGCACATTATTCATCATCTACATCGTGCATTCTCATCCCCTCATTTCCCTCCCTCACATATTTTTAAGCACAGTCAGTACTACTTCAATCAATATTCTTCCAGATGCAAACCTTCAAACCTACCTCTATCATTCTTTTTCGAATAACATGATCTATTTCTCATGTACATCATTGATGCATTGTGTTTTTGTGCTGGCTTACTCTGTACACTAGCATTTATGTAGATTTATAATAGATAGACATTATTGTTTGTTTAAAATATAAGCATCACATTTGTTCTATTGCACGAACGCAATGCTATTTGTGTCCCACATTATATTGAACCACGCTCAGTATGATTGGAACTGATTTCCATCAGTGCATGCTGTCAGATGTCATTCAGACCCATCTGATGTTGACAGACCTCTCTTGTTCTATTTCTCATGCGTTGTGCTTTTCTGCTTCATGACAATAGAAAGGATCCTGGATGTACCGTGGTCACTCCCACTTGTGTATCATCTCGTATTTTTGTGTGTGCTCTCAGAAGTAGGGCAGCCCCGATTTGTGCGCAGATGATGCATACTAAGAGCTCCCAGTGCGCGACGTGCTCTCTTCTTTACTATCTGAAATGAAACATTTGGTGGGATGTTTCTCATTCACAGCAAAATGTAGACCTTAGATTACATGCTAATTGTTGCTTTTAAAGAAATTGTGAACCGATATATCTTTGGTAGGAATTGGAGTGCTTTATTTGAGTGGGAAAGCATTGTTTCTTTCCAAATCCACAAACAAAATCTCATACAAATTAATGTGCACATGAAATTAGGAAGAATATGTGGATTGTCGTAATCATTTTCAAGTACAGTTATATCAAATTGCAAAAAATGAGACAAAAATAAGTCAATTGTTATAAAAATAAAGGTCCTTTATTGGTATTGATGGTTTCATGAAGAACCTTTAACATCCATGGAGGCTTTCCAATGCACAAAAGGGTCTTAAGATTAAAAAGAAAATAAACTGTTTTGGATTGGTGAACCAAAAATGGTTCTTCTATTTCATCGCTGCAACATAAACCTTTCGAAATCCTTATTTTTAAGAGTGTAGAGCTATAAAATGCATGAGGGAAGCATCTCAGATCATTTGGATGTGGAAGAATGTTCGAGTTCATATTGAGATCTCTTTTAAAATTCTCGAAGAAGCATGTGAGATAAGTGGTGTTTATTTTCAGGATAAAAATGAATCAGAAGTCTCATTTTGCATTTAACCTCATTGTCTTGGAGAAACAAATGAGATACTAAAGCAATCTAATTTTAATTGTTCTGTTTTGAGTGGGATCCAAACCGAAACTAAATTGCATTATACAATATCTAGATATTCCTGTATTTAACAAAAAGAAGACGCTTGGAATAATATTTGAAATAGTCAAAGAGCTCATATTCCAGTATTTTTCTTTAGTCTCAGGCAGGTCATCCCACTTGACTGAGGCTCTAATTTGATTTGAGAGCAATGCTAGAGGGATGTTATACATTTCGTATGCATTTTAAACAGACATATTCCTACCCAGGTGTTCTGTGAATATTTCATTTATTAGTGTAAGAAAACCTAGTCCTCTAATTCATTAAAAACGTCTTGTTAATTGAACTTGAAAAGCCATTTAAAGCTACACACTCCTCTGTGAGTATCTACGTCCCCCTCCCTTCTTCTGCTCAAAATATTCCCTCTTTCTGTCACGCTCAGAGGCACACACATGCTCACACACACACCGCACAAATGAATAATGGTTTATGCCCATAGGAGGGTGCGAGAGGGAGGATGAATCAGCGTAGGAGGCCTGTCACACTCACAAACGTGCTCACACACACACACACACGCTCTCTGTTGACTGCTGTCTCAGTGGGACGTTATTAGTACAGTGCTGTTAGATTATCATTTACATTGGCATTAAATTACTGCTATGAAATGCGCTCTATGAGTGTGCAAGACCTGCCACAATAGGCCGAGGGTGAAATCGATGGAAAACAACATTAGATGCACATTTCAATTACTCTTTTTTTTACAGCCCTGCTAAAAAAATAGCATAAGCCAGCCTACTGTGGTTCACTGGCTTTAGCTGGTTTATGAGGGTTTAGCTGGTCTCCCAACCTGGCCTGATTCATTTATATATCACCTTAAAATAACAATACAGAATGTAGCAAATCAGCTTCACAGTAATAAACATGAAAAGAAAGATTTGAAGCAGATTTAAAAAGACAATAGTTTTATTATTCAGCTCAGTTTCATTCATTGTTGATTCAGTTCAGTAACTGTGAATGTAGCAAAGTTCATTCGTTATGAAGCAAACATAAGTGAATAGCATGATGTGTTGATTCAGTTTAAAAATATTGGCGCAAAGTTCATTAAATTATGGAATAAATACAATTTCAGCTCCACAAAAGCCAGTGTCATGTTGATTCAATTCGGTTTAATTCCTGTTAGTGAAAACAAATTCGCTTTAGCTTTAAAGCATCTCTACAGAAAACAGTTGTCATTATCAAGCTCCATTTAGTTCAGTTTTGTTCTCATTCAATAGCACCAGTGCAGTTAAATCAATAAAATTACTAAATATTCAGTATGTTTCAAACCTCCGAGTGTGTAAAATATCTCTGTAACCAGCGAACCAACCAGACTTGTCATTTAAGTGGATTGATAGACCAACTAACGTCTTTCGGCTTTTTATGACGATTTAGTTTTCTACATGGGCAGCATTCTAAGGCATAATATGAAAAACTTGTTATAGATGGTGTGTATGATCCTTTAAATTGTTGCCTATAGGCATGATTATGCTGCTTCTAAGATACTTACTTTGGCCAAATTTGAAGGCGGCATCACATGTGCCCTTCAAGGCAATCTTAAAATGCAACGCAACAAATGATCCAAGGATGGCAGACCACAAAATAGGTCAGTGTGCAATTAAAAATAGCTGCACTGCACCGTATTTGTTTGTGTTATGCATATTTATGCTTATTGTGTTAGCTAAGCAACACGGCAACAGGGAACTCTATCAAAATCAACTAGTTCTAGGAAGAGAGTAGTTGTGTATTTGTGTGTGTGCATCGCATTAGACAAATAGCCACAGCGGTTAACATTAATCATCCCTAGCAGCATGTTTACAGGCTTCCCTTTGACCCGTTCTCACATGCACACGTTTAATCAGGGTTGTCAATAAATGCCTGGATCGTGCCGTGCGAGTAGGTGCGTAAAAGCTTGTTATTCAGACTAACGTCGGCACTCAGTGACAGCGCAAAGAGAGGAGCGAGGTGAAGCATTGAGGTAATTACTGTTTAGCATGATGTCAGATTATGAAAGATGTTATAGGGAATATTGGTTTTGTGGAGAATGGAATTGTGGGTAATGAACCTGGACTGCGTACTGTAGACCTTCAGGCTGTACTGTGAAGTGTCATAGTCACTCTGTGCCCTTCTTTTTTATAGTACATTATCTCTTACATGCATTTGAAAGTACATCCCCCCTTCCAAATCTGAAGTGCATTGTTAAAAACAAAGGTTCTTCAGTGGTTAAAGCCTCTTCTTATCAAGAACCATTTTTAGGGGATTTTGTAGTTGCTATATGGTTAGAAAGTTCTTGATGTTCCATTATACAGTAGGTCCTTCAGCTCTTCAAATGTTTTTTGGACTCTTTAAAGCACCAGGATAAAAAGCAGCAGTTAGTAAGACCTAAAAAAATATTTTTTCCCTTTATTTTAGGAGTAGTCCTTCCTCTATAACCTTATGCACTGAGCTCTCTTTTATAGGGATGTTTAGAATGTTCGGCAACCCAAATTGTTTGGCCGAAAATTGCAAAAAATCTCAAAAAACGTTTGGTTTTCTGCCAGAATAAATTACAGCGAACAATGATGTGATGTGATTAGATATACAGCAAGTGCAGCAAACATGTCAGCAGTGTAAAAGCGTTTAAAAGTGTCCAAGAAAGACGCTACAATCATTACAAGCACAGACAGCGAAAGACCGTTTAGCACTGCATCTCAAGTATCCGATGAGAAGAGGGAGGGTGGCTGTTGCTGGTTGATGACTGAATTCACAAAATGGCCTCAAACGATTAGTAAATAAACTGCAGACCATTATGTTTTCTAATACATGCACTCTTAATACATTAATTATAGCACTCATACATTGTGTTCAGACTGGGTTCTGTAATATTTTTCAATTTTTTCAAAGAATTCTCTTCTGTTTAGCAAGGCTGCATTTATTTGTATGGTAAAAAGGCCTGATGACGCCTGGGGGGTCTCATAAATGGTCAAAATTGTTTTCTTGACTTATTTATTTTGAGTTAAAATGTGCTTAGATGAGTTGATAAGTCATAGGTATATTTTAAAAATTGTTTTATAATTATTATTTTTGTCTTTGAAAACCTAGACAACTCTTTTAGGTCTAAAAAGAGGTCTTTATAAGTGTATGTAAAGGTTTGTTTATAGAATAGTGTTCACGTCATCTACTGTGACAGTCACTTATTTTTACTTGATTGCCGCATGAGTTTCTGCATGTCATATCAACTTAATTGGACCCAAGTCTTTTTGGCATTGAATATCTTATGAATATATTGAAATAATGTGATGATTCTCTGCACATACGTGTGATATTGCCATAACATTTGATGTATTTAGATATGTCTGAGGTAGTTTATCTTTCATTTAGTTAATATATTTGTGCCATCACCCACAGTCATTATTGATCAAATATGACACTTACAGACACTACATATAGGATCATGAAAAACAAGATTTATCATGTTTCCTGCAAAAATATCCATCAGCTCAACTAATTTTTAGCATTGACAGTAACAGGAAATATATTTACTGAGCATATTAGAATGATTTCTGAATGATCATGTGACCCTGAATAAATTACATTTTTAAATATATTAAAATAGAGAACTGCTTTTTTAAACTGTAATAATATTTCGCAATATTACTGTTTTTACTGGATTTTTAATCAAAAAAATACAGCCTTGGTGACTTATTTTTATTCTCTCGAATATCAAAATATTATGAATTGTAAGTAAATATAGATTTTTTTGAATTACAGCTTATGTAAGTGTACATGTGTGTGTGTATAAACATGTCTGGCTATTAAGGTGGTGCAGAGAAAAGAAGGCAGATCTTGACTCTGAAAAATGATGTCATGATTACATTTTTAGACAGAAAAGCTATATATAAAGATAAAGTAATATAATGTAATGGCTGTTTAATGTAAGGGTAATGGAGGGTATGAAGTCAACCGTAATTGCATTTCATTGCCTTTCTAACATGTGTAGATAAAAAACCTGTGAGAGGTCCACATTTCTGAGCACATTTATGACCTCTGTATGGACAGTTCATTAGCTTCAGACAAATAAAGAGAGACATTTAATATATGTGACGTTTAAAATATGCATTTTTGGAATCATGTTGAAGTTTTTTGGTCAGTGATAAAGCATAGTTTTAACCCACAAACAGTCAAATTTTTGGCTGATATATTGGCACGTTGTTTAAAACACTCGTCCTAAGTCGTTCGCACGTAATGAAGTCATGTTGAGTTAAAACTCACATAAATAAGTGTCAATAGAGTCGTTTAATTCGGAAGTAACCTCAGAAAAGTTGTCCAGAAACTGTTTGGCTTCCAGTGCTTTGTGTTTGCTGGGATGAGATTTATTTTAGAAGAGAAAATGAAATTACTACAACGGAGAGATTTTAATATAATTTATAGACCATAATCCAGTGCGGCCTGTTTTCGGAGCGTTTGGGGGCAAACAGAGGAGATAAAGCTGTTTTTATGGAGCTACAAAAACCTTTCTTTTACTCGATTTTTATCTCCCTATCATTCCCACTCTCTCTCTCTCTCTCTCTCTTTCTCTTTCTTTCTTTCCTTTACACCAGCCTGTGATGAAATGTTATCAAAAGGGAATTTTAATGGAAAATGCTAAGGAGATGACTATCATTTTCTGCTCCCAGAATGTATTGATCCGAGCTTGATACAAAACAGATACCAAATGCACAGAATAACGCTGCCTGAATCCAATTATCTGTCTCTATCTTAAATTAGCCGGCGTGTAATGCTCAGGTGTATAAAGCCAAATGCTGTGTTTCTTTCTGTAAGCTCTGTAGTTGTGCTGTACTGTCCCGGATGAACCCAATCATGACTTTGACTGCTTGTTTTTCTTAAAGTTAGCATGAAATGCTGCAGTCCATTTTACTTCAGAGTAAAATTAACTGAAACAGGATATTCACATTCTTCAGAAAAATATGAAGCAGTGAAGCTGTTTTCAACATTGAAGCCTGAAATAATGATGCTGAAAATACTGCTTCGCATCACAGAAATAAATTACATTTAAAAACATATTAGAATAAAAAGGAGCTATTTTAAATTGTAAAAAAAACATTGTTGTCAAGTGTTATTTTAAAAAGAGAGAACTTTCTGGTAACACTTTATAAGGTTTTATTTGTTAACGTTTATTTGTTTCATTTGTTAATTATTCAAATAATTTTATAATATCATTTATTGCTTGTATTTTAAGTAGGGGTGGGCATAGATTAATTTTTTTAATCTAGATTAATCTAGATTAATTTTGAAATGAATCTAGATTAATCTAGA
>JAUMHQ010000046.1:14535336-14545843 GCA_032361165.1 Enteromius paludinosus
TTATAAAGGATGAAATAAATGCTTACTAATGCTTAACTAATCATTCATAGTGTGTAGTTATTATAAAGTGTTACCCAGAATGGATATAATAACACTTCCTCCAGTGAAAATGGATTTTGAGACAACAGGAGATGGACCTTTTCACTGAAGGGAGTGTGATTATGAAATATGGACTTATATTTTAACCAGAAGTCACTGTAAAATTCAAAACATTTGGGTGTGTTTCTTACAAACATGCATTTTTTCACTTCACAAGATGTTAACTGATGTAATGGAGTGGTGTGGATTACTTGTAGATTATTGTGATGTTTTTAGCAGCTGTTTGGACTCTCTATCTGATGGCACCCATTCACTTTAAAGGGTCCACTGCTGAGCAAGTGATGAAATGCTAAATATCTCAAAATCTGATCAAAAAGCACAGTCATTTATATCTTGGATGGCCTGGGAGTGATCAAATGTTTTTGAGTGAGCTATTCCTTTAAGAGACAAGAGAG
Source organism: Enteromius paludinosus (assembly GCA_032361165.1). Classification (NCBI taxonomy): domain Eukaryota; kingdom Metazoa; phylum Chordata; class Actinopteri; order Cypriniformes; family Cyprinidae; genus Enteromius; species Enteromius paludinosus. The sequence continues at coordinate 14,535,831 of JAUMHQ010000046.1, forward strand.
TATTAATGGTGATCTGTTTAGCTGTTTGAGATTTTCTGAAATCCCCAGTTTGCCTTCTGTAATTAGTTAATACTCTTAGATTCATATCACACCACCATCTGCTCTGGGAGAGATATGCTGTCAGAGAGAGATTTCATTTTCAAAAAACTTTATTACAAATAATTATCACATTACCTAAACAATCAAAACAAACAAATTGTTCTCAAACACCTCACACAAAACTCCACCATAACACCAAATCGATTCAAAAGAGAGAAGATCATCCATAACCTTGAAGTAACGAAAATCAATAAAAATTCTGGATTTTCCTGAATTTTCAAAAATTCCAATAAACTGTAACTCATGTTTTATTCAACTTTGTGTTTCCTGGTACCATGAATAACCAATTTTGCTTGGCCTAATACAAAATTCTAAAGTTGACATTTAAATCTTTTCTCTAAACATATTTATATATATTTAATTATATATAATATATTCTCTAAAACAAGCAACAAAGGTTCTCGAACACTGAATAAATGCATGAAATACAGCTTCTCTCTGCAAACAAAAAGGGCAACCATGACCAACATCTAGATTATTCTCCACTGCAGATCCCTAAGTTGTTCAGTTAATGGTGACTTGTACAACGCTCTCCATCCAGGGTATTTACCCTCTTTCAACTGTAAAACATCACACCAGGGAGTATCCACTCTATTATTTAAAAAATGTGTTATTTTGTTTAAAGATTTAACACACATATTATATATTTCTTTTCCAGAGGCAGGCTCAAGGCTAATTAAAGCCACAACTTTGCAACGTAAAAAAAACAAAAACACCTTTATAAAATGGGAGAAATTTACAAAACAGGGAGGGGATCATCACTGTTTGGATCAATAAGACCTTCATAATAGTCCTCCAGCAACTTGAGCTCTTGTATTTCTGTAAGATCAGCTGTCCTTTGCCCCAAAAGTCTAGCAACTGTACGTTTTAAATGACCCAAATGTCCAGCAACTAACTCTAGGTTCTTGAAGTCTTTCCCAGCTGACTGTAATAGGCACCTGAGAGTTATTACTTTAGAAGAGAGAAGACTTCTATTGAGTGCAGGGAAAGGACCATCAAGAGATATGTCCATCCCAAAGAATAAAGGATCTTGCAATATCCATTGTAAATAATTTTATTCCACAGTGTCTTGAATAGTAAACAATGGCCACACCTTAAAAACATTGCGATAAAAAACTGGAAGCTTGGATAGGTCAATTTGTTTGTGATCCAACCAGAACAAAGATTTATCCATACCTAAGTGTCTATAGGACTGCAGAACCATGAAATCTATAGATATCCAGTTTGAGTTTGAGCAATTTTAAATGGAAAATTTGATGGAGGATCCATCAAATCCAAATTTCCATTTATCAAGGCAACCTTTTATTTTTTAAAAAGTTCCTTCAAAGTATTTTTGCACAATTTCATTACCTAAAAAAAAATCCAAGATACTTGAAGGATAGGAAAGGATGTGACGTTTCTGCATTTAACAAATCCAAGTGCACACACACACACACACACACACAGTGAACACACACCCAGAGCAGTGGACAGCCATTGTTGCAGCACCCGGGGAGCAGTTGGGGGAACGGTGCCTTGCTCAAGGGTCTCACCTCAGTCGTGGTAGAGAGAACCCTGGCTATTCACTCCCTTCCACCTTCAATCCCTGCCAGACCTGGGACTCAAACCCGCGGCCTTTGTGCTACAAGTACAACTCCCTATCCATTAGGCCATGACTGGCCCCCTAGTCTCCCCTTTGAATATTTTTAACAGCAGATCAATGTCATTCTGACAACCAATTAAAATAACAACATCATCAGCATAAGCCGATAACTTAAACACATTTGAACATTTTGGAATATGCAAACCATACAAATCTGTTTTTACCTTATTTTGAAAAAGCACAACCTTGCCTTACACCTCTAAAAACCTTGAAAGCGCATAAGTCACCATTAACTTTCAAAAAGACTCTCAATGTCACTGTACAAAACCTTAACTATTGAAATCAAATTGGAACTGAAGCCAAACGCTTCTAGAACATGCCATAAATACTTGTGCCCTACACAATCAAACGCCTTTTCCTGATCGAGAGACAAAAAAACAAAAATCTAAATTAAAGCTTTTCCCGAGGTCCAAAACACCCCTAATAAAAGATTTATTATCAAAGACCAAGGTACACAATAGGTCTGGTCAGGATGGATCACCTGTTTCAAAACTTCTCCTAATCGATTTGCCAGATCGATTTATAGTCATTGCTAAAAAAACTGACTGGTCTCCAGTTCTTGATGTCATTTAGGTCTCCTTTTTTCAGCAGCAAAGTGAGAACTCTAATAGGTCCGGATCCACCTCCGGCCAAAAGGACTTGGAGAAGTCGACTGACAATCCATCAACTCCAGGTGCTTTCCCACATTCCATGGCATCAGAGCTTTGTCCAACTCCTCCAAAGTTTAGCCTCCTCAGATAACTGAAGCAAACTGCCCTATTTTGAATGTCAGAAGGGTCTGACAACAACGATCCGCTATCGGATCTTAAAGCATGTATGTTGCTTCTTTGTCCATTTTTCTTTTCCAAATTGAAAAAAATTTTTTTGAGGGTGCATCCATCAATTCAATGCTTTGAAAGTATTATCTGACCAGAGCTCCTTGTGCAACTGTATCTAATAATTTTCATAAAATGTTTTTTCCTAAATGGGTATCCACATGAGCCAAATTGGAAGTGCTATCCACAAGCATTTGAAACTTCACCAAATTTTTCTGAATTATTTCCATTGAACTGGTGATGTCTCTTGTGAGACTACTGTATTTTGCGGACGCAACTGCTTAATTTGTACTTTTGCCACATCCCACCACTGCTGCAAGCATTGAAAAGAAGATTTTGTATTTCTAAAAATAATCCAAAATACTTTTTAAAAATACTCTTGAAATGTTTGTCGCACAATAAATGGTTATTAAAATGGCAATAAGCACTTTTTGGCTTAATGGAGCTACGAGATACCACAAATCAGACAAACCAGCTGGACAAATTGAACAGCTTCTAAAAAGATTAAGTTAATGTTTAAAACAGTAAAATCTATATAACCTTGCCAGTGAAGACAAGTTATTATGAGCATGAGAACAAGAATATTGCCTTTGAATACCATGAAAATACTCAGACATCCACTATCTCATGAGTTTTCAATAGCTGAATAAGTTGTTTTTGTGAGTGCATATGTGGTTCAACATGATTTCTGTCAAGACAATTGAAATTCTCAGGGTTACAATTACATAATACATTGCTGAGCGTGTCTAGAAAAATCATCCTATCCGAAGCATTAACTGGGACATAAACACGTATAAAAATGAAAGAACAATTTTCATACTGGGCATCAACCTTCAGAAGCCTGCCTTTTATAACATCCTCTACCTGATAAGAACAGGGACTAAAATTTTAGAGAATTGAACAGCATCCCCCCCACTTATTGAAGTCAAATGACTGGAAACAGGTAGCCTATCAAAATCTTGAACCCCGTCAGGATCATTTAGTATATCACTGTATCAATTCTCTTTTGTCTGAATAACTCATATAATTGAAACCTTTTCCCAATATCTCTAGCCCGTTTCATATTCAGGAAGCCATAAAAAGTCCCGCCTATAAAGAAAAGAAAGAAACAAAATGTACACTGCCAAAGGGGATGAGAAAAAAGAAAGTAATTATGCATTATCATTACTAGCATTGAGCCTTGGTAGGGCATTAAGTTTTGCAAGGATTTTCTTTGGCAGATATACTTCTTGGTTAGTGAACCCTCTATTATTTCAAAAAATCTTGGCTTTTTCAATGAATTGCAAAACTTTGGGGAAATATTCCTCAACTCTTACTCTTCTGGCATTTTTGGTCACTTTGTATCCTCTATAGTATAGATCCAACCAGGAAAGCCACTTTGAGGTAAGCTGCATGAAACGCATACATTCAGAAACCTCACTCTCTGTTTCAGATTGACTCAAGTCACAAGTGTGCTGTTGTTTTAATCTCCTCTTCTGAGGCGTCTTAAAGGCAACATCATCCACATCCCCACAACAGAAATCTGTTCCTGCTGTATGCCGAGAAACATTTTCTCCCCAGCTGAGACAGGTTTACTGCTACCTTGCGATTCATTTACCAGTACCTGCACTGACTGCTCATCTACCAGGGCAAGTCTGTCTCTTTTCGCGTCAGCCACAGCATTCTCTTTCTCATTAGGTATGTCAGTCGGCAGTACATCTGTAACTTCCTTATCAGCTACTGAGTTTGAAATCAAAAAGGTGCATCAACAACAGCAGGCACTGAAATAATCTCCTCCACCCGTGCAGCATTATTTTTTTTCTCCCTGTCAGCCAGTGCGCGATTTTTATCTGGCTGATTTAATCTGCCTGGACATGTGCGGATCAAGTGGCCTGTCTTCCTGCAAGAAAAAAAACATTTCATGCTATTTGTTGTGTCAAAAATAACATAATTAAATTTGTCCTGAAGAAAGTTTAAAGAGAAATCCATATCATCCAGATTTTTTTGCAGAATTATATAGGCATAACACCTAAATGACACAACAGGTTTATAAAATGGGGACTTGCACCCGATCGGGATCATCTTTATTGGAGAAACAAGCTTGCCATAAATCATTCCAGTTAAGACCTCATTTGAAATGAAAGGTGTAACCTCCACACTTACAGTCAACTTTGATACCATGAAGCTGTGTCAGGAAATCAGAAACTCCACTACCTGAGGCCTTCGTCCCAGTATAAACCGGGAGCAAATGCTCCGGTGTACTCTAAACTACCTTAACCTCCCAAACTAAATCAACCAACAATGTTCAAATAGAAAGAAAAAAGGAAAAGGTAGAAAAAAGCACTGCACACGGCAAACACTCACACTCAACGCTCCGTCGACTCACTCAGCACATGTGCACACAGAGAGAGAGAGAGAGAGAGGGCGAGCATGTCTGTTAGCAGCGCTTATGTAACAAAGTGATGCTGCTTTTAAACGACGTAGTACTCTGATTATCAAAATATTACGTTTTTATAGCTACTATGAGTTTATTCTTGCTTTGTGCTCCTTTTTTACGGACACGGTGTCAAAATATTGTGGGAACATGGTAAGTGTTGTTCATTTTGTCTTATTTTTAGTATCTTGAATGCAAAAGTGCAGGAATAACAACCAGCAACAAGTCCAGGAACATCCTAATGCCAGAGCAGTGCAGCCAGATTCCGTTGTCAAGGCAACACGATCAATGTTTCCTCTGTAAACATCTCTCTGACATTCTCTCTCTCTCTCTCTCTCTCTCTCTCTCTCTCTCAGAGCTGTGCAGATTCCAGATAGAACCAGAAATGGTTTGAAAATTCCATAAAAAACTTTAAAGAACCGATAACCAAAACACTGATCAGAAGAACTTGTAAATGGAACATAAGAAATAATTTTTATTTTATTTTATTTCATTCTTATTTAACAAAAACTTTTAATTAATTGGACTTCTTTAATATCCATTTAATTTACATTAAATGGAATGGACTACAGTAGTTAAACTACAATAATTATGACTTAATGAATAAAAAAAAAAAATATATGGCAACTTGAAATTTACAACCTGACACCTTTTAAGAAAAGTTTGTCATTCATTCATTTGTTGATACCAGCACCAAGTGAAGCCTAAATGAAGCTTAAGCATTATTAAAGAAGCTTCCCTTTCAGTCAGTCACTATGATGTTACGTCATAGACTGACATCATGGGATCATAACTGAGAGACCAATCAACTCTGATCTTTGGAGAAAACGTCAATTACAATTGTCCAGGGGTTTCTGCATGCCAAGCCACTCCCCCATACATATAAGATGTATATAAGGGTATATAAGCTTTCTACTTCTGAGCTGATCGATTTGGTCGGAGCGTGATACTGCATTACAGCGGAGAGACTGCACTGGGTAAGTTGGCGGCGGTACTCCCCTTGTCCTTCCCGACTAAAAGAGCAAGTTTCCAAAACATCTGTATTGTCGCTGAAACATGTCCTCTGGGCTGTCTTTTCGACCATGTGCTTCTGGGTGTGGGAGTTTCCTTAGCTCTGATGATGGCCACGATCACTGTCTCACTTGTCTGGGCCTCTGTCATGCTAGACAGCTTTTGCGGATGGTTCATGCCCACATTGCGAGCGTAGAGTGGTGGAGTTGGCGGCCATGCTCTTCCGGGCGGCCAAGAGCATCGGGCTGGAGGTGACTCGTTCACTGACCCCCCGAGTGCTCGAGGCTGGATGATTGGTTTCTGGGCTCCGGGCATGGTTTACAGCCTTGTGCCTGAGGAGCTCGCCAAATCATGGAAGGCACTGTATACATCTAGGGCGTGGTTGAGCTCCTCACCCTTGATGACGGAGCAGCCAGGGGGTCTGCGGAAATTCCCCAGGCGGAGCACAGGGTTGTGGTGCACTTGGGCCCGCAAAACGCCGCCTCCTGGAGGATTCACCCGCGCCTCCCATCCATGCTGTGGGCCAGGCCACTTCAGTCCTGCATGCCATGTCCATCCTCCAAGTACATCAGGCCAAGGCACTAAAAGAACTGCACAAGGGTAATTCTGACCCGAGGTTGATCTGCGTCTTCGCTCTCCGGGCAGGTGATGTCCATGTCCAAACATGAACCTGGCGCAGATGGATGATGCCGACAAAGTACACTTTCGTGACTCCCCATCTCCCAGGCCGGCCTCTTCGGCAACACTGTCGAGAACTTCGCCCAGCAGTTCTCGGCAATACAGAAACAGGAGGCGATTAAGCACATCTTGCCCAGGAATGATACCAAGGGACCGGCTCCTGGATGGGGCCACGACTGCAGTGCCTCAAGTTGCTGGCCATTCGGCTTACTCTGGAGTCACTCGTGGTTCAAATCGCTGCAAGTCATTAATGTTCTTGTAGAGCTGAATCGTGCAGCCGACGCACTCTCAAGACAACTCACCCTTCCTGCAGAATGGAGACTCCACCCTGGGACAAGACAGCTGATTTGGAGTTGGTTCAGGGGAAGCGCAGGTTGACCTGTTTTCTTCCCAGGTGTCCTCCCACTGCCAGTTGTTCTATTCCCTGACTGAGAGGTCCCTTGGCATGGATGTGCTGACCCTCAAGTATGCCTTTATCCCAGTGAGCCTTCTAGCACAGACCCTGTGCAAGATCAGCAAGGATCAGGTTCAGCTGGTTGCCCCGTTTTGGCCCACCCGAACCTGGTTTCTGGACCTCATGCTCCTGATGACAGCCCTTCCCTGAAAGATTCCCCTGAGGAAGGACCTTCTTTCTCACGGGATGGGCACAATCTGGCACCCGCGTCCTGATCTATGGAACCTGCATGTGTGGCTTCTGGATGGGACTCAGGAGACCTCGCTGGCCTTCCCCAGGCCGTGGTAAACACTATCACTCAGGCTAGAGCCCTCTCTATTAGGCAGGCCTGCGCTCTGAAGTGGTGTCAGTTCTCTGACTGGTGTTCCTATTGTTGGGAGGACCCTCAGAGATATTTGGTCGGCGTGGTGCTTTCCTTCATTCAGGTAAAGGTAGAACAAAGGCTCCATTGTGCCGCCATTGTGGTTTACCATGATGCAGTGGATGTGCTTTCCTTGGGAGGGGATCACCTGATCGTGAGACTCCTCAGGAGTGTGAGAAGGTTGAACCCAACCAGATCGCACCTAATCCCTTTTGGGGACCTCTCCATCGCCCTAGCCAGACTACAAAGAGCTCCCTTCGAGCCGCTCAATTCAGTTGAGCTCAATTTTATCTTTAAAGACATCGCTCCTGCTTGCGCTGGCCTCGATGAACAGGATGGGGGACCTGCGTGCCTCGAATTCGGTCCGGCTTACTCTCATGTTTCCCTGAGACCCAGACCTGAATATGTGTCCAAAGATCCCACCACACCCTTTTGGGATCAGGTGGTGAACTTGCAAGTGCTGCCTTTGGAGGAGGCAGACCTGACCCTTCAGTTGCTGTGTCCCATACGCACTTTGCGTCTTTACATGGAACACACCCAAAGTTTTTGTAACTCCGAGCAGCTCTTTGCCTGGTTTGGAGGTAAGCAGAGGTACTTTTGTTGTGAGGACACCCAACACCTTCTCCAGATTTCTGCGTGGATCCCGTGGTCTCCCGTGTTTTGGGTAACATCAGGTAATTCCGGGAGGCCAGGGCAGGTGTCGGCTTGATCCGAGCACTATATTCCAGTTTTCCAACAGGTTACATCTCCTACAGGTCTCCTCCGATGCCCCTCGGTTCGAGCTAGATGGAATAGCATGAGCTGTGCATGGCTTATTTCTCCACGGTTCTTCCACCGTGATCCCCTCACACTAATAAGGTCTTCTCGCGCGGGCCTTAAAAACTTTGCAGTCCGCCCCCCCCCAGCCTCTGTTTTTCACATCCCTGCAGGTCCCCCCTTAAAAACGTGGCCCCCAGGGCATTGGAAAGGTTGCGTGGGATCTCCATTTTGTCTGACACGCTGTCCCTACACACTGTCAGCATGTTGGCCTCCTACATGACACAGTCCGGGTTGTGGCGTTTTCAGTAGGGACCCCATGATGTCAGTATATGACGTAACTTCATAGTGATTGACTGAAAGGGAATGTCTCTGTTACTTATGTAACCCTTGTTCCCTGAAAGAGTGAACAGAGACTTTACATCCCTCTTGCCACAAGGTCAGACTGCGCTGGGGAGTCGGTTCCGATCAGCTCCTCAGCAGAAACCTAATAGTGGTTTGCATGCTGCCATCTTATAAACCTGTATGTACGGGGGAGTGGCTTGGCATGCAAAAACCAACCACTGGCCAATTCCCATGATTGGTCTCCCAGGTGTGATCCCATTACATCAATCTATGACGTAACGTCTCCATTCCCTGAGGGTTGCATATGTAACGGAGATGTTTTTCATACAGTATAATGGGCTGTATTGTAATAGATGAGGAATTGTGGTTTCTGATTGGGTTGTCTAACACAAGATTATCTTAAAGCGAGACAGAGTTTGTGTCTTAGAGAGTATATATTGTTCTTAAACACACACATACTGTATAGTACACACACTTCCATGTATAGTCTTGTTGTTGCCCTTTATACAAACACTCTTATTTCCACCTGCTGTGTGTCTGCGTCTCTCTTGCACACACACACACACACACACACACACTTAGAGTTTCTCTCAATGATAAGGCAGTAATGGATCTGTGATAGCAGCGCTGGACTGTAATTGGATGGTTTTTCAGCGCTTGTCATCTGTCTCTCTCTCACAGCAGAAAGCGGTGGCTGTCGTTATCTTGGTGGGGTTTCCTGAAAGAGAAGCAGAGCTGTTATATATATTTTTTAAGATCAGATCACAGTCGCTGTTCTCAATCTCAGTGCTGCGATGACGAGGATCTCCAGGGATTACATACGTAGAGCTGTCGAGCTCTTATTCTGCCATGATCTCTTCATACTGATGCTGTTTTAACATCTATGAAAAGTCTGGGTATCTGTAGTCCACGACATGCCAAATATTATTTTGTATTTGGTGGAATATAATGGCTAGTTGGTTCCTGTTATAGTAGTATTAATAGTGAATAATAATATTATTTGATTTAGTTCTAGCAAATCAACTGGTATATGCATCAATGAAAAAGGAAGACGGATTTGGGGTAATATTTTACATTTATTTTAAACACAAAAATGAACCTTTGCATCAAATGAAACAGGCCCATTGGCTACCTACTAAGCTGTTTTAAAGTTTAAATGGTCAATGCCTTATCGCGCTGATGTGACCGAGCCTGACCCAAACCTGGGCATACTTTCTAAATATCTGTCCAATCCCGGCCCGGCCCGTCGGCTACTGTCGGGCTTGGGTCGGGTATCCATCCTCTAGTGTGTGTGTGTATATATGTATATATATATATATATATATATTAGGGGTGGGCATAGATTATTTTTTTTCATCTAGATTAATCTAGATTCATCTAGATTAAAATGGCTCATTTGAGATCTGTCAAAGGCATTCAGAATTTGTGTGCTACCTATT
>JAUMHQ010000046.1:14554522-14565992 GCA_032361165.1 Enteromius paludinosus
CATTACGTCTATGGAGAGTCCTCATAAATCACAAAAACCAACATGTGTGTGTGTGTGTGTGTGTGTGTGTGTGTGTTTGTTTGTTTTAGCTTACTAATTAAATTATATTTCCTTTTAATTTATTAGAAGCTTAAGTAAACATTGTTTAGATGTGGCATGTAAAACAGGATGAGGAACAGATGTGTGTAATCATGTTTGATCTCGTGCCTTAATCTTATTGTACACATGCATATTTATAAAGGTATTTTTAGTTCCGTTTCAAAACCAAGTCAGCTTCCTCGCTGTCAATCCACAATGCATTCTTGGATTGAATTTTCTGTTTACATGGTGCTGCTTTGTTTATGTGTTTGGCATTAACATGCTTTCACCAGGTTTCAGAGCAGAGCTTTTATTATTGTGCTGTTTGTATGTGTGTGTTTGTGTGTCCATTAATAACTGGCATTAAGCATGAGGTCTATAGGGAGCTGCTATTGTTAAGATGAACTACTGTGAGGTCCGGCACAATGCTGTCACATTCCTACAACTGTCTCATTACACACACACACACACACACACACACACAAACACACATTCAGTTACTTACTTAGTGTCTTGTTTATTACCCACACTACAATTCCCCGAGGGTCACTTCACTGACCCGCACATACACACACAACCTCATCCATTTTAATGCTCTGTTCACAGACTAATACAAGAGTCGGAATATTTTCCCTCTTTGCATATTTACAAGAGAGAAAAATATACTTCCTATGATTTCATCTCCTACTCAGTTATATGTATATATGATTCTAAAATGCACATTCACACAGTATATGTGCCAGTGATATTTTAGTTTTTATTATGAAACTATTATTGTTATTAGCTAGAAATATTTGTATTATTATTATTATTTATATTTTTTTATTTCCTGTTTACTAATTTAATGTTATAGGTTTCTATTTTTATAAATATTGTTTTAATTGTTTTTATGCCTTTATTGTTTTTTTTAGTACATCAGGATGAAATAAATGAAAATGTGAAATGTCGAACTGCCAAAATCTTTGCCTGCAAAACTAATTTCAAGCCTTCAGAGTGAAATATTTTAATATCATGAGAAACATAAGTGCAGTGTGTTCAAACCTTTTACTTGCTGTTTATATTATTTCCAAAGATGCCTTAAGGTTCATTCACACTGACAACAATTTGAAGCAACAAAGCCACTAAAAGTCTTTCATTTGTTTTATGGAGATTTGAGGCAACATGAGCAACTGAGGCTGTTCGACTTTATTTAAACTCATAGTGACGTGATACAATGGCCAAGATAGTATGTAAAGCAAAATATATGCTCAAATTTTTAATATAAAAAATATACAAATATGCAATGGATGAATTAAGTGTTTTATAAATAATAATAATAATAATAATAATAATATATTTAATTAAATATTTCACATATAAACATACATTTTTGTATTTTTTATTTATATTATTATTACATTATTTATTATTTATAATACATTTCATATATATATATGTATACAATTTAACAACAAATAGATACAAATGAATTTGTAAATATTATTATTTTATAAATATATTATTATTATTATTATTATTTTAGTTTAATTTTTAACAATATATTTTATAAAATATAAGGCATTTAGTTGACATTTTTATTTTATTTTATTAATGCGGCTTCAAATAGTGAAGAAATACAGCAGTTTAGTCCTGCCAATCGCACTCAGTATGAACGCACCATTATATGTGCCATCATGCTTTTCATACGAGTCTAAAATGGTTTTCTGAGCACTATGGAATGGCAATGGAGCAATAATCCAACTCCCTGTAGCCAATCAAAGGTGCTGTAGGCTTTTAAAGCAGCAAATAACCATTCAAGGTTGCATAAAGAGAGCGATTCGGTCACTTTCCTTGGGGGAATAGACTCTGACGTATCTAGATCAAACCGTGACAGATGTGGAACCTGGGCAGAGTTATCGGGCCGAGGTAGCGGCCCAGCAGTGCAGGCACATTGATTCACATGGCTAAAGCTGCCTCTTATTGATCCTGGAGGAGTGCGAAAACAGATTAGAGATAAAACCGCTCACAAATCACGCTTTACTAAAGCCGCTCTGGAATTATTACAAACAAAATAAGTGAATGACCAATCAGTCCATGCTAGAAATGACCGCTCGGACAGAGAAAAGGTCTGGAAATGTCAAAGATCTCCAAATGTCATTGAGTACCAGCGTATTTCTGGACACGTTCTCACGGCTGAGCTGACTCGTATCCATTGGAGTGAGAATAGAAGTGCTTTAGAGTCTTTATTGAGGTTTTGAATGCTGCCATGGGGGTTATTGATCTAGCGTTTGGATCAAACATCGATTGTTTGGGATTGTGTCATTTAGTTTTAGAGATCATGAAAGGTCAGGTGACACTGATAGAGTGGCTGTGTTCGGTTACTGTGTTATTGTCTCACTATTTCACCTCGGGGTATTTTGACATTGTCCACCTGTCTTTGGCCCTGTACCTTTGATTGATCTGTCAGGCTGTGTCCCAATTCACAGGATGGCCATCCTATACCCTGAAAAAATGAAATGCCAGTCAGAAATTGCTAGTAAACTTCACAAATGTTCATAAAGGAAAAGCAAGTAATGCAATTAATGTGACATTTTGAGGTAGAAATAATGTTTTCTTGTGAAATGTACTTGTTTTATTTTCAATTGTAAAAAACTTTACAAATCTTTTTATATTGTGTGTTATTTTATGGTTTAGGGAATCCTAAACCAAGATATTAGGTAAAATAAAATAATGCCTAACATTATATTATTGAAAAAGAAAAAAAAAATAGATATGCAGTGAATGAGAGCAATGTATTATAAATTATAAAAAATAAAATACTATAAATAAATACATAAAATATATATAGAACCAAATACAGATATAAACAAACAAATAAATAAGTACATAAATATAATTTTTTTTGTAAAAAAACATGTGTAAAATAGGTTGATATTATTTTAGTTGATATTAAAAGTAAGACGTCTTCTAATGTCAATTACAAAATGTATTTTTGTTTTGTTTTATTTTATTTGAAGGAGCACTAAAATACATCCTTTTTATTATAAAGTGAGAAATAGTACATAACATGAAAGCATTTATATTTTTATACGAAATAATTTGAGTTCATACTAAAATGTTATTTCATTTCATCACTTTAAAAATCCAGACAGTAGTGGTGATATGTGATCGGCAATCACTGAAATAGGTTTCCGTTGTAACATGTATGTGTGAAAGAGATCTGTCCAGAAATGCGAATTGGATCCAGCAGGAAGATGCTTCCACCAAAACTTGCAAAACTGAATTTGCAAACTAAATTAAAAGTTATCCAGTGTGCTGCTGCACACGTAACTAGATGAGCCCCTGAATGCCACTTACACAAATACATACTCAGATGTGTCCCGGTGAAGGCCAGACGCGTCTCAAGCTGCAGATTTCTGCATCTCATCATATTGAGTTAGCATACGCTGCCATGCCAGATCCTTCTCTCCTTTACTTCCTTAAAATTTGACGTCTAGACGGATGGTGGGTTCATGCACGCCTACTGTTTCAGTGGATTATGTGTTATATAAGTGCTACTCTATTAAAGCTTCAACATCATTTCAGCATTATCATCCTTTCCTCTAGTACCTTCTCATGAAAATGCACTCAAGTCATTCTTTGAAACAAAAGCCTTTTTTTCTAAGTAGGACATTTCTGTATGTGTGAAATTGGCAACCGTGTGCATGCATGTGTGTGTGTGTGTGTGTGTGTGTGTGTGAAATGATGCATTAGACCATAACTGTGGTGTGTGTGTTCAACCAGGATTTTTCACCATTAGGCCATCTTGTATTCATTATTTATTCTCCCACCTTTTTTATTATTTAGTCATGATAGTCATTAGGTTACTGAGATGATGATGATATTGGTTCGACTCCAAGAGAAAATATACAATAAAACAGCAAATCCATGAAAAGGCAGATTTTGAAACTGACATCAACATTTGAATGCCTTCTGTTTTATCCTCATAATGTTAACGGTGAAAAACCTGTAAAAATGCTAATGTAAAATTAAAAGAATATTGCACATTTCTGTTAATCTGGCACGGATATCAGCTTAATAATGTTAAAATAATAACATAAATACAGATATACTGTGAATTTTCTAGGACATATTTCCCCCTTAAATGGAACTGTATTTATTTCTTTATCTGGAATGATAATGTAGGGAAATACTGCAAATATCACAGAAGCAGTTGGACAAAATAAAGGTGGAAAAAGGTTGAAAGAAAGTAAGTCCATGTGTTTGGTAAAGTCCTTACTGGGACAAATCAGCCGCACATCGATTGTTGTGCTTCCCTTCCAAACGAAGGTGCTGGCGGAGCGCTAAGGGCCAGCGCAGGACACGCTGCTGTAATGAGATGAGTGGCTGTGTTGTGTTCAGACTTCCCGCTCCTGAGGGACACGACAGGAAAACGCTCCTCGTTAATTTCTTTTCGGAGGCCCAGAGTTCTCAAGGATTAATCAATGTTAACCTGCTTTATCAAAGACACTTATTTTGCAGATACAGGAGCGTCTTGACAGCAGGGTCAATATCAGGAAATATCTCAGAGCGCCTGTACCAGGCTCACGCTGATGGAAAATCAACCTCCACCGAAGCCCTGGCCCAAACACTACTGATGCTAGTGTGTTCGGTTTGAGGCTGTGAGGGATTCAAGTACTGTTCGATCGTTGGGTTTTACTGTCTTCATGGTCATTGTCTGGAATTTTAGATCAACTTCTATAGATTTTTAATGTTTGGCTGACTGAATGTGTTACACAAATCCCTCACTTTCATTCACTTAAAATTCAAAGCATGGTACTAAAATTAGGACATAAAAAAATTAATACATTAAAAATGACATGAATTGTAAATAAAAAAATATATATATGTATGTATATGTATGTATAAATAGCAACTCTAAAAACAACAGAAAATCTGAAAATAAATTCAAAATATATTTAAAAAATTATATTTTCTAAAGAATTATAAACAAAACATAAGTAGTGTTTTTGTAAAACTCACAGTTGGGTTTGATACAAAGTCAAAATAGAATAAAATCATACTTTAATAGCATTGCTTGTGCTGTCAAATGTTTAACATTGCAGTTTATATACATTATATAAATTTAAATATATACATGTAAACATTTTCACAATATACACTGAGTGTGTATTTATATATAAACAATTAATATACATAGAACAAACGCATTTATTATGAAAACAAAACTTTCATTTTGTGATAGCGATTTATCATTTGACAGCACTAATTATTGCTTCTAATATGTATGATAAGCGATTTAACATTTTTTTGAAGAAACGAATGCCCTTATTCAGCAAGGATGCATTAAACTGACAAAAATGCATCAGCATATTAGAATCATTTCTGAAGGATCATGCTGAAAATTTCGCTTTGATGACAGGAGTAAATTACATTTAAAAAATATGTTCAAACAGAAAACAGTTCTTTTAAATTGCACACATATTTCAGACTATTACTGCATTTTTAAGCAAATAAATGCAGCCTTGGTGAGCAGAAGAGACTTCTAAAGAATAAAAGATGTGTTTGAAGCTAGATGAAAAGGGAAAGGAAGGTTTGTACCGCCACGAGCCGCTAGATGATCAACGATTATCTGTCAGGATATGATGCGGCTGTCAGTGATGCGGGTTATGAAAGCTGTCAGTCAGACCGGGTTCTCAATCTATAGATACACCATCCATCAAACGCCCCTGTCATTGGCCACCACAGGCAAAGAGCTGATAAACGGCTCGGGTGTTTGATGTTCTGATTGGCTAAAGTGCCTGAGGGGAGGAGACTCCACTTCTGTCGCTCTCAAACTGCGTTTAACACCTGCTTTGATCTCACACCTTCATCTGAGAGATGGAGGAGGAGGAGGAGGAGGAGCCATGTTTACCCCAAACCCTACAGCTGTCTCTCTCTCTCTGTCTTCAAGATGTCAGATCTGAAATGTAGGGCTATCATCGCTAAGGTTATCTGACATGGCAGCCGTGTGTGTGGTATTTCTGAAAAAGAGCAGTGCAGGTCTCATCATCACAGACCTGTCGGCCTCTCTTCATCTTTCTCTCATTGTCTGTATTGTTAGTCTCCTCCATGTAGTTACATCATGTCAGGATGTGATCTCTATCCATGCTTTTTTATGCCTGAATTGAAAATCTGAATGGAAGCGGAGGAAAAAAGAGGTGACAAATTCCGTACAAATTGTGGCACATTTCATTTTTTAACTATTTGCATTTATTTGAATGTATTAAAAACGTATAGAACTGTAGTGTTTTTCATAAAAAGTACACTTTTTCAAATTACAAATAACATTCAAAATTAACTTCCTTTTTTTACCTAGTATTTGTTTTTTGTTTTAGCCTATGTCTGCATTTATTGAAGTAGCTTGTCTTTTGTGCTCTTGATATGAGTAGCTTTTTTTGTGAGTGACGCCACCCCTGAAGAAACGTCAAACCATCATATGGCTCCACTTGAGTTTTTTAGAAGGTAGACGGCAGACTGGGGCTGAGGACAGCATTTAAGTGTGACATTGGGGACAGGACCTGTGTCTTTCTCCTGACGGCTGGCGTCTCTCTCTTTGTGTGTGTCTTTCACGCTGTCAGGTTTCTGCTAGCTGTAGTTTTATCTGAGCAGCAGAGGGTCCATTAAGCCGTGGTTCAGGTGATTACAGCGTTTGTAAAGGGTTTAAATGCACGCGGGCGGCGTTGGGTTTCTGCCCTCGGGGACACAAGATAAGCAGAACCCTCCAGAGATCCACCCTCCCGCTCCTCATTAACACCACGCTTCCAGACGCTTCCCCTGGTTTTGTGCCGTATCAATAGGCGGCCGGCGCTTTCTCCTGAACATAATTACAGCGCTCATGGAGTCAGCAGGGCAGGATATAGTCCTGGGAGTTTATTTACCCTCCATTTTAGGGAATCATAAAGAAAATAAGCTCCTTATTAAAAAGCTGGCTATTGTTGGCTAAAACGGTATAATTATGGGTTGGAGAGGTTAGATGCGCTGCCACACCACAGAGAAAGCTGCTCTAATGATGCTGATGAGGATCAGGATGATGATGATAATGAAGACCTTTGTTTGCAGATCAGTCAAGAACGCTAGGAGAAAAGACACCAGTGTTCAAAGCATAATAATCACAATCATAACTTTTTTTTTGCCAGCTAGGGCAGTCGTGGCCTAATGGATAGGTAGTTGGACTTGCAACCCAAGGATCGTGGGTTCGAATGCTCTCTCCACCTTCAATTCCACTATTGGGTTGAGACACTTGAGCAAGGCACAGATCTGCTGCAGATCTCACTGCTCTGTGTGCACTTGGATGGGTTAAATGCACAGCACAAATGCCTAGTATGATACCTGGCCACATGTCATGTCCTCCTTAAACCACTTAACCACTATGATTATTCATGAGAAGTTGATATTTCAATAATTTAACTTATTTGTAACGTCACGTCATAAGTAAGCTCACAGTTCTCTGATGTTGGTTTAAGGTCACATGGCATGCAAGTAAAAAGATATGAAATAGACATTTTTAGTGAGTAAATATGTAAAGCTCCACCCATCTATGTTAAAGGCCTGGGTTCGTTATCATACGACAACCCACATTTACACATTCTATTAATTATTCAACAAATCCACCTTTAGAGGTCATTTACATATGGGATTTTTAAAGGTACAGCAGTAAATAAAATATTTAAATCTACTTTCTTGCATGACATTATTTAATTTTATGTCTGGTACTTTCATGGCCATTATTCTCTCTTTTTAATCCATTTTAAATGAACAAATAAAGGTCAGGTTAATTTAAAGATGATTTGAAGATTTAGAGTTTTATATTTTTTTATGATTTTTGCGATTTTTAAAGATACGATTGTATTCCAGCTTGAATAGTAATTTTACTCATTTAATGTTCAGGGTTTTTTTTTTTTTTTCATATTTATTATTTTTAGTATAACTTTTATAAAATCTTTTTAATATAAAAATGTATAGTATAAATTAATTCATATACAATTAGTTATTATGTTTTTAACAATTATTTAAAATGTGAATGATTATTATGTTTTTTTTTATTTTGTCTTTTTTGCTTAGTTTGTTATTTTTTACATATGCAAATATAATAAAACTACTTAGTAATAACAATGTTTTCTGCTTGATATGGTAGTTATATTATTATTTTATATCTATTTTTTTAAACATTAATAATCTGACTTTCAAATTTTTTCAAATACTTTTTATGATTAACCGCTTTAACCCTTTAATTATTATTATTATTATTATATGATTTTAATGTTTCATATGTTTATATTTATTTTTCTTGGTAAAGTGCTTTATAACAAGCTTGTTTTGCTTTCATGATTAAAGAAGGTGGTTATGTAAAACTATATCCCAAGTGTTTTGGCACAAGAATCCTTGACTAACATCACACATGTACATTTACCTTCTTTACTTTACTGCAGCACTAATGCTAGATGTCATTATGACCTGCAATACACTTCATTCTCGGCGTGATTGCATATACCCATGCATATTTTACTTTCATATAAATCTCAGCTAGGGAATCTGTCTCTCACTCTCCGGGTCCAGTGATGGTTTGGAGTTAAAGATCACAGCACATTCATTATTTACCGATCTTAAATCTGCGGCATTAAGAGCCCAAAGCGTTTTAAAGGATCCGTGGATGTGTTTACTATATTCTGGCCTGAATAAATAGGCTGTTAAGATGCAGCAGTGTACTGAAGATCCGTCTCTGATTAAACAGACTTTTGATGTGTCCGGGGAATATCAGGCAATCTTCCTCTATGAGTTCACAGGAATCTTCTGAGAGGTTTTCTTTGTGTTTAAAGTGGTTTAAGTGAGTCTTTGTTTTGCTTTCTTCAAAACTTAGGGAGCTGTCTTTGTAGGCACTGGGGGTTTGAGGGACCTTAGGTGACAGCATAATCATTATGCAATCATTAAACAAACATGGTCTTATTTTGTCTAAATTCTGGCATTGCATTTGTCCTTTGCGAAAAAAAAAAAAATACAGTGGGTACGGAAAGTATTCAGGCCCCCTTACATTTTTCTCTCTTTGTTATTTTGCAGCCATTTGCTCTTTTTTTTCTCATTAATGTACACACAGCACCCCATTTTGACAAAAAACACAGAATTGTTGACATTTTTGCAGTTATTAAAAAAGAAAAACTGAAATATCACATGGTCCTAAGTATGCTGTGACACTCATATTTAACTCAGGTGCTGTCCATTTCTTCTGATCATCCTTGAGATGGTTCTACGCCTTCATTTGAGTCATGTGATTCATGATTAGACTGATTGGACTTGATTAGGAAAGACACACACCTGTCTATATAAGACCTTACAGCTCACAGTGCATGTCAGAGCAAATGAGAATCATGAGGTCAAAGGAACTGCCTGAAGAGCTCAGAGACAGAATTGTGGCAAGGCACAGATCTGGCCAAGGTTAAAAAAACAGGCAGAGTGACCCGACGGAAGCCTCTCCTCAGTGCAAGACACATGAAAGCCTGCATGGAGTTTGCTAAAAAAAACACCTGAATGACTCCAAGATGGTGAGAAATAAGATTCTCTGGTCTGACGAGACCAAGACAGAGCTTTTTGGCCTTAATTCTATGCGGTATGTGTGGAGAAAACCAGGCACTGCTCATCACCTGTCCAATACAGTCTCAACAGTGAGGCATGGTGGTGCAGCATCATGCTGTGAGGGTGTTTTTCAGCTGCAGGGACAGGATGACTGGTAGCAATCGAGGGAAAGATGAATGCAGACAAGTACAGGGATATCCTGGACCAAAACCTTCTACTGAGTGCTCAGGACCTCAGACTGGGCCGAAGGTTTACCTTCCAACAAGACTGACCCTAAACACACAGCTAACATAATGAAGGAGTGGCTTCACAACAACTCTGTGACTGTTCTTGAACGGCCCAGCCAGAGCCCTGACTTAAACCCAATTGAGCATCTCTGGAGAGACCTAAAAATGTCTGTCCACCAACGTTTACCATCCAACCTGACAGAACTGGAGAGGATCTGCATGGAGGAATGGCAGAGGATCCCCAAATCCAGGTGTGAAAGACTCCCCAAAAAGACTCAAATAGTCAAGAAGAATCGAATGGGTTCTTCTACTACTGTAAATACTAAGCAAAGGGTCTGAATACTTAGGACATGTGATATTTAAGTTTTTCTTTTTTAATAAATCTACAAAAATGTCAACAATTCTGTGTTTTTTTGTCAGTTTGGGATGCTGTGTGTACATTTGCCAAGGCAACAGTTATAAGTATTTAAGTATTTAATTTTTTACTTTTTATCTGATTATTTATCATTTATGGTTTATCTTTATTTCTATTTTAAATGATTTTTAATAGTTTTTAGCTAACAATAACAACATTGACTGTCATGTTACACAGGGCATGTTATGGCATTCAGGTGTTTTGTATTTTTTTATGTTATTTAAATATGTGCTAGACGTACAGTACATCTTTGACCACTGGTATGTTGCTGTGTCATTCGCTACGAGTGTCCTGTTTTTCAAGACGCCACATCAACAAGTCCAACTTTTAAAGTGTGTCCTGAACCTGCTTCTGTTCCCTTCCGCTCCGCTGCATCCAGCACCCTTAGTATGCAGCTGTCCATGTAGACAGGGTAGTGTAGACAGACTGACTAGGGTTTGGGGCTTTTTGTGCGTGAAAGTGCGTGTGAATGTGTGTGTGTTCTAGCCAGAACGAGTAGCGAGTGTTGAAGTTTGTGTGTGTGGACGTAGAGCTAGCATCATTTACATATAAATGAGAGTTTAGCGATCACATGGGCTGTGACCCCATTCATTCTGATGGTCAGACACTCTCGGTGCGGCAGGTGCCACCGCCGCTGAAATTATACCCATGCACTCACCCTCCAGCGCCCAGCACTCATTTATGATGCGTTTCCTGCCTGACAGGAAGTCAGGGGTGCAAAGAGCAGGTCACTGGCATTTGGCGTCCACCGCTTTCTAGCTTGGCACCAATCAGCGTAACATTTAAGTGGGAAGTGTGTGTGTGTGTGTGTGTGTGTGTGTGTGTTTTCATACTTGTGAGTGTAATGTGTGCCTGTGTTTTTGTCAGAATCGCTGGTGCATGAGAAGTTCTTGACTAAAGGATTCTCTGATGTGGGAATTGTGCGCCTATAACGATCGTTCAGTGTTGTTTTGAAACAACTGAAGAGTTAATTTTTTAAAACAGATAATTCTAGTAAATAAATCAAGTGTTTGCAAAAGACGACTGAAAAACGGTCAAATTCCAACACAACACAGTCTAGAGGCGTAATAGTTACGCTCACCACATTTGCATATCCCCGCCCATGCTTACCATTCGGAAGGGTCGATGTGCAATCTCAGAACAACAGCTTGTTCTACAAAAT